>JASANF010015794.1:0-30146 GCA_030248245.1 Trissonchulus sp. WLG1_4
CAAGACAAACAGTGGCAAACTCTGCACTGTGTGGCCTAGCTGCATAATAATCAAATATATTGTCAACAAAAATATCCGTGCTGTGCTCAGGAAGAAGATCTCTTTCTATTTTCGGCTTTATAAGACGAAATCGATTTTTCGGCATGTACACATTTAGCGGTATTGCTTCACGTGTAGATACAACGTACGGAAAACTTAGAAGACGCCAGCAAGCCTCCTGTGCACTTACTTCTCGGTGTGTAAACATTGCCCCTCCGATACGAAATAACTTTTGCCTATCAGAAGAATCTTTTGGTAACTCGTGCAAGACTTTAGCTACAATGCTACGTAAATCATTAGGCTCTGCTTTACACATGTAAGCGCAAATATATAATGCTAATCCATAAACACTGCCTACAAATTGCAAATTATGATTTGCTCTCCATGTCATAGCTATGTACTTGTTGTACGGATTTATTAGTTGATCGCTAGCTGTTAATCGCTTAGGAATCAAAACTCTTGCAGGGTTCCCCGTATCTATACTTTGCCTCAAACGTGTTCTGGGACTTAATAAATATGGTATATCAAATCGACATCGCCTAGAGTTAACTTTAATTGCACACGTATTAGAGTGTCGATGGATTTGGACACGAGAAATTAAATTAAACAAGTCAGGTTCAGTAGTTTTGTCTGGTAAGCATCCAGTTACATATCTATCAAAAAAAGCGCAAACGGCTTCTTCGCCATCTTCTAATTTAGGCGCATCTTGAATCCATAAAAATATATGTAAATGAGGGGAACCGCGTTTTTGAAACTCGACGCGCACAAAATGGTCAGAAATTTTTCCTAATGGTTTGTACTTTCCTTTTAGAATATGTCGGAAAAATGCTAGCCAGCGTCTTCTGAAAAATCTACATGCCAATACTGGATTTTCTCGCAGAAGTTTTAGTCTCTGCTCGGCTGTAATTTCAGCTTCACAGTTGCTTAAAATCTCATGTAACTCTGGCCATAAATCACTTGAATCTGCTGCTGATAGGGTTAAAAACCACGTCGGTGGACCAAGCAGTCGGACTTTGGCTAACAATGCTTTCAACTGTTGTGATAAGTAGGCTGTATAGCCTCGAATTTTTGATAAGTACGAAAAACAATTATCTAAAAACTGCTCTGGAATTGTTCCTTTCAATTGTGATACTGAAAATTTAGAAAAACCTGCTGTTCGAAAAGCAATCCCAACCGAATCAGATAGTTTTTGAAATTCTAACATGCACAGAGCGTGAAAAATATACAACATATCATTCTGAAATCGCTTATCTGCTGACAATAGACGAGACTTAAAATAGTTACTAAAACGTTTCTGAGTTTTTCCAACACCCCCGATGCCGTTCACGAACAACCAAGGAAAAGATTTTTCCTCCAGTGAATGCATTTGAGTCTGATCAAAGAAAGACATAGGTTTGTTGAAATTTTTAGCCAATGTTGCTTCTTTAATTTGTCCCGTTTCAAGCAATTTTTTTATGTCACATTTCTTCAATGGTAAATCAGCATAAAATGCTAAAGACTCACTAAAGTCAAAGTCATTTTCAAAAATATTTGCATTGCTGTGAGATAAACGGTTTTGCAAAAATTGAATAGTTTCAGCAACATCTGAGTTACAGTACAATGAATTATTTTCATGTAACCATTTTAACGCCTCAACTATTGCCTGCAGTCGCACACACTGTCCACTACTTAAATCCTTACTTTCCTTAGTCTCCTTAGTTGAATGCAATAAAATTATGTTAGTCAGCATGGAGATAGAACCAAAAGTTTGGGAAAAAGATTTTTTTAGTGACACGGGATAATTTATTATTTGGCCTTTTTCTCCAAACTGACCGCCTGGTAGTACTACAATAGTTAAAAAAGGCTGCACCAATGCTATTAGCCGCTTCTCGACTGTTGTTAGTGCCATTAAAACATTTGGTATTTTTCCAGGATTTAAAGAATTTTGTCTGAAAGAATTGCTATTGAACTTTCCTTCGGTAAAGCAGCTGTAGCAGCTACGACAAAAACACTGAATTGTTAACTTTGTTTCAGAACTGACAGATCGATATAACGTTTCATTTGAAAATAAATGTGCTGTACATTCTGAACAAACAAACTTTGGTTTCTCCTCTACGAAAGCTACAAAATTGTCCATATCTTTATGAAATGAGTTCGAAATCTTGTTACTAGTACGCTTTGGAGCAGCCCTTATAACGTTTCTAAATACATTAGCTAATTTGCTATCACTACACATACCGGCCGAACTTAGTTGCACATTCACTTCCGTCAATTCTGCCTCCTTCGATTTTCGCTTCTTGGTCTTCTTCCCTCCATCAGTAGCCCTGGATTTGGTCTTGGCTTTGGTGACAGACTGGCCTGGGACAGCATTGGATGTTTTGTTCTCCACCTCCATGGCAGTCTGGCTCTGGCACTCGTCATCCTCCGGTTCCAACATGCCCCCAACTGAAAATACAAAATTGGAAGCAGTCGATTCAAACTCACTTTTTGCATACAATAAACAGCAAATCTGACTTGATGGTTCGAGCAAATAGCTTTGCTCAGTGTAGCGTTTAGGTCTGAAGAACTGTGGAGTAAACGTTCGATTCAAATCATCAAGTAATTGAAACCCTTCTGATCCTAAAACTGCTGGTATAAAGTGATTGCCAGTGCTTATAATAAATCCAGTCCAAGTGTACTCTGAATCAACGACAGAAAACTTGTGCTCAATAACCAAACTGCTGTAACTATCACTCGCAACAACTATACAGATAAAATTTGAATTAATAAAATTAGAAAGCCTCATTGGTGTTTTGCACTGCTCACAACCAAGCTCCGTTTGCAATACATGTGCATTAACACAGCTACCTACAGATCCATGCTGCCTGATACTCTGATTTGATAAATATAAGAGCCACGGACTGTAGCAATTCTTTTGGAACTTGCAACGTGGGCACTCAAAACTGCTGACGAAGTTGAACATGCTATCATTTCCAGACAGCAAAACAAACGGTTCAGTAATTTCAGCTCGTGGCGTACCCTTAGGGTAAAAACTTTCCTTACACGCGACCAAATACTCCCATAACATGTTACGTGAGTCTTTCAACGTTTCAGAGTTTGAATCATCTTGTCCTCGGTAAACACACGATCGAAAAACGAGCTTCCGATAGTCAGTAGTTGAAAATTCACTCATCCGAGTTCCCAATTTTTTAAATACAAGATGATATATAATTTCAAAAAATGCGTCTACACCACATGAGTACGTTCCCTGTTGTCGAATACACTCATTTAAACACCAAACTTTCACTAAATTGTGGGTCATACTAATTACTGGGTACTCCAATAAATTAAACAAAAAACTCTTACCGAAGGCAGAGCACTAATAGAGACAAATAGGAATATAATTCGGAAGTATAGTATAATAGAGCCGGAAGTATATTATATTAGAACAGCCCAGACACCCTGACAAAAGCCAACAAATCCAGAATCAAACAGAACACACCAGTGAGGAACCAACCCAGAGCATACCAAACCAGTCCTTAGCAAAATTTGGTGAACGCAGATGAATTGATGGTCAAAGCGAAAAATCTAGGGCGTAATGGACTCCTGTGGATCTTCGGAAACTGTTCCAACAGAAACAATCATTGGTTGCTGCCCACCAATACGCTGATGTGCTGGTCACCTGATCCTAACTGTATGCATGACTTCATCTTTAGCATCACCTACATTTGCCAAAGCAAACCGATAACCACAGAGACACCATACTTAGCGGCAACTAGTGTGCAGATCTTTTAGCAGATAGTTATGTAAGCATAACTTCATGACAGATTTAGTGTCTTCTGCACTTCCTATTGCAAACTACAGGACACAGAGATAAGGCCACGGGTGCAAAGATGCTTTAGATTGTTATGCAAGCATAAGGTCAACCAAACAGTGCAGTACCCGACCAAGTCCTTCATTGAACACAATGTGCAGTGGTATTTCAAAGTGATGGAAAATTACTGAATAGAGTCTCTTGTACGTGTGCGCATCAGTAATAATTTCATTGAATACAACATTTGCTAGTTGGTAGTGCCGGTAGTAGCTTATTCAACAATTGGTAGACATGTAGTTTTTTTATTATTATTTGTTTCTTGTTCCAGATTACAGCCTATACAAAGAGCACTCTGATGCCCAATACAGGATTATGCGGTCGATAGGTCATGTGGCTCTCATTCTCTCTGTTCAAACTATTTGTCAGCCCATTTTATACCATTTGACAGTGCTATCTACATGCAAATTCTGAACTAAATTGTAACTTTAAACCGTCAGTGGTTAATTTGATTGAAAGTCGCAATTTACTGATGACTATTATCAAAGCGTTCATGTCCGGTCAGGAGGCAAACCGCTGGTCTCAACCTGCCCCTGGAAGGATCTTCAGTTTTAAACCAATAAACTGATGTTGAACATACATAGTAGACGTGGCACACAAACCGCCGTGGCGCAACTGTTCTTCACGGCACCTAGCGAGGTTTTAATTAGAAACGTCCGATAATTTGCCGCCAAAATTGACAATGACAAAAATGACAATCTCGGATTGGCCAATTTGGTCGCTGGATCTGGTTTGATTGGTTGGCGCGAACGACGATGAGTTTATGAGTTCGAAAATTAAATTGTAAGTTCGGACACAGAACCGATATTTGAGATAACTTTCACACGTTGCCAATGTCAAATCTCCTCAGTAATATATACTTATTAAGCATAATTTAGCCTAGGTTGATTCAAGTGCGCTGCAGTTATACAATGAAGATTAGTTAGTTTGTGGTCCACCTACAGTAAAAACTGATACTAGTTTTAGTTTGTAAAGGCTTCAGTTTCAGTGTCTTAAACTTTTTTGGTTGTGTCCCATTTTTTAGTGGCCGTACGTCGTGCACACGAACCTTAACGCAATCAGTTCCCCAGCATAAAATTGGACACTTAGGTTTTATCAGTTCAGTTATGCAAAACTCAGTCGCGTTTCTTTATTTGGATCACCACACTGGTGCAGTCAAGACTCAAGGGCACACCCGGTTCGCTTAAGGCCCTGGCTTGTGTTATGTGCACCATTATTGCAGCTAAATTGTTAAGCATTGATACTTGATAGTATCAAGAGTACATAATAGGATGTATTATGTACTCTTGATAGTATTCACCCAAAATGAGAAATTTGACTTACACAAAAACCTTTACTTCTCTAGAAGGAACAAAAAGGTATAAGACATGATGATCATGTAATTACCAACATCCAAAACCTCTTGATTAAACAGACTGCACTTTTGCTATGTGTGTGTACTGTGTGTGTATATTTTGCTAAACCCTATCACACGCAAGTCAGGCCTGGCACTATAAGATACGTCTTATATTCCCCCTGCACATCACACTCGCAACCATGTACAGGCAGTGTTGATCAAAACATTGTGTATTAGAAGCATACTATAAAATTATGTACCGTAGGTCGTGGAGTCAGAAACTTACAGAAGCTACGCATTAAGTTTCTAGTGTTCAAATTTACCCTAACCTAAACAGGGAGCTTTCTTTTCTCAGAACTTCAGAAAAGATGTGTGGGTAATTTCTATTCTAAATTTATTTCTATAAGTGTAACCCTATTCTGTAGTGGTTTAATCATTTGCCCTGAAAAGGGCAGTTGGAGTAGTGAAAGTTGTGGTACACCTTCGTTGGGCTGGCGGTTCATTAAAAGCAGCCATCCATCCATCCATCCAAGATGCTTCCCGTTTCGTCCAGGCATTCCCAGAGAAGAGCAGCGGGACCCATCCGTGAACCGACTGCTTGCCGGCTACCTGCACTTGCACAATGCTCGTATTAGTGACAGACTGAATTGCGGCCAGACAAATGCTAATTTGCATATTAGTGCTTCCTGTCTGCGTAGTAGCCAATCATAAAGCGGCCAAATTTACAGGCCCGCCCCTGTCTGGCTTGCTATTGGTCGAAATTCAATTCTCATTTGCATATCCACTCGCATTGGACGATCACATTGCCAAATGTCGATTTGTGAGTATTACAAAATCTTGAACAGGGGGGGTGCGCTCAGACGGAAATAAGAAACTATTTAAAAATTTTATTCTGGCGAAAAAATAATATTAAACTTAATTAAATTGTTTTTATTTATTTTCAGGTTCTTCCAATAATCTTTTGTGCTCTTCTTTAGAAGTTTTTAGGTTTACATTTAGTTTAGGTTGAATCGGCACCCCCCATGCAGGAAAAAAAGAGCAGGTCGTTTGGGGGCTAGGATTACACACAAATCATAGGCTAAGCTGCTACACAATTTACGTATTTCTGTTATTGGAGCAAATTCCAATAACAAAGGTTCCTTCTCTAGAAGGAACAAAAATACTCTAAATTCGGCAAAATTTTTGAACAAATTAAACAAAAGCAGTTACTGGGTCATTCTTCCTAAATTTTGAAAGGTCTCGCATCCCCCCTATACGTGTATGCATGCTACATTGCATTCAGTGCATTTGTCCTTAGTCTAAGTTTTGACTCGTCGAAATTAACAGCTGGGTTCAGCAGGCTGAATTAAAGTTGGAAAATAACGTAGTTGCGGAGAAGATATATACGTAACTATATATATACTAATGATTAATTTGGCTTAGCCATAAAGTAAAATGTCAATCAAATGACACGATTTGCTTTTGCATTTACACGTTTGCAAATCGTGTTTTCAAAACGTGTACACGTTTGGAAATTTGTTTCATTTTTGACACGGTTCCTTAGTTATTGTCGTTAGGTAGTTATTGCACTGTTATTTCAAGACAGGTATGATACAAGCAATTATATACTAAGCTAATTGTTTTTATTACTTGATTATTTACCTAATTGTTTATAATTCAGGTACGGTATTTGTTTTGAAAGGTACGATAGTTTATCCTACCTACTTGTTTGTATGTCCATTTGTTTGATTTCATTCTTATTTTTGTCACTAAGACGAGCGAAAATAACTTGTAATTGCAGGTCAATTGAAAGAAGGAGTGCCGTTCGTTGCTTGGAAAAAGCTATGTTCGTATGAGCATGTGGGAACGCATATGGATGCTCCCATTCATTTTTATGAGAAAGGAGCTACTATGGAACAGGTAGTGTAAATAATACCGCACTAAATTTCTCCAATGATAAAACTACTGACAGTGTTCACGTTATAATTCACCCAATCGTATATATATTAATCTAAAGGGCAGTTCTTTTACTATTTTAGTGTGAATTTATGTAGGTTTAAAACCTATCCAGGTTCTCAACACGGATGCCGGATGACCTGAAATAATAAATAGCTTTTAAAACACGGACACCATTTATCCGCCCGACCAGAGGACCTCCAACTGGTGACAACTCGTTGTAACGATGAATATTAGCTACATAAGACCGAGGGACTTCACACATAGGTACAATAAGATTGAGTGGGTTGCACTTGGATATGAGACGTAAGTATGGGTTATGTACCGTGTCATACTAAACACTAGAGTATTTATGTTTTAGATAGCGCTGAAGCAGGTGGTCGGTCCCGCGGTGGTGTTTGACATCAGCGATCGAGTGGAGACCGACCCTGAGGCGTCGCTGACAGTTGCCGACGCCGAAGCCTGGGAGGCCAAGTACGGTCGTATCCCAGACGGTGCGATCGTCTTGCTGCACACAGGCTGGAGTAACAAGTATTGGAAATCCCCGGAGAAATACTTGGGCAGCAAAGATTACCGCAACAAAGAAGCTGAGCTGCACTTTCCTAGTATGTTTAAGCACAAGTAACCGTTAAGCTTGTTCCAGTAAACCTGTTAGGAATGTGAGCCTATTTTGAGTTGAAAAAACAGTTTAACGTCATAAAGCCGAAAATCAATGACAGTCAGTTTTCGGGAATAAATGTTTCAATGGACTTTGGCGTTTTAATTGGTCATGGGTAAATTTTGAAAGCTAGAATTTGCAAAAACAAGTCTTGGAATGAAGCTTGCTCAACCTCAACCCATCGCCCGGCTAATTCTGTGGCTGAGAAGACTATATAATCTTGCTCCTCTTATATTCCACGATAATTTTGTTTCAGGCTTTTCCGGAGAATTTGCGGAATGGGTTTTGAAATACCGCAATATCTCAGTTGTTGGAGCTGACGTCATTTCAGTGGACGTCGGTTCGGCTCACTTATTTCCCGTGCACCAAACCCTCTTGCCCAAGGGCATATTGGCCATCGAAAATATGCACAATATTGAAAATTTGCCGGCCAATGGAGCGACAGTATTCATTCCGCCAATCAAATTGGAGGGCGGGACCGGAGGTTGGGTTCGGGCGTTTGCGATTGGCTGGAATGGCGCTAATGATCCTTGTCGTTTTGACAAGGACGACAATCGTACGCCAAAGCACGACAGTTCGACAAGCGGCAGCGCTGTTGTGCACTTCAATTTCTGGTCGTGCTTCTTAGCGCTTTGCGTTTGCGCTATTCGGCGGATGTAACATTATTTTGCTAACAATACAAACTTCGTGACACTTAAAACGAGAATGGTGCTATTATGTTTTATGTTATTGTCGTAATGCTATTCTACATAATTTAGAATGTTTTATTCAAGTTTGAAAAAAATCGTTTTAGTTTCAGTTAAAATGTTTGGTGGATCCGTTACATGAATGTTTGATTATCTTTCCTGCTCAATACTCAACAGTTACTACACTAAGGCTCAACAGCGTTCTAGACGCAACCCTTAACTTTTAGCCACTGAGTATTTAATATTAATTAGAAGATACCTACTAGTTAATGTAACCATGTTTGCACTTTTCTGTGTATAATATTGCTAAATTGATATCAATAAAAACTCCTAAATTGTTACTGAATAGTTGCCTGATAGTGAGTGGGTAGTGTTTGTAACCGGCCTAAATTTTCGGCCGGCCAGCCGCCCGGGCAAAATCGGCCAGATGGTCAAAAACACCGGCCAGCTGGCCATATTTAACCGATCTGTCCAAATTAGGCCGGGCCCGGCATAGCAGTGACAGTTTAAGCCGAAATGACACTCTATATGTGGATGAATTTGTTTTTTTCTAAAATTTCTGACGGGCCTGTTTCTTTCACGGTTTGCGGTCTTGCCCGGTTTACGCGCCTGATGCTACTGTTGTTTTGATACCATTTTGATACTTTTGATATAAATATGATACTTGGGTTTTAATACTTATGATACCGGTATCAATATTAAAATTGGTATCAAAAGTATCCTATTTAAATAAATTATGGTATCATATTTAAAGTATATGGTATCATACTTACATATATCATATTTAAATTTTTTCCGAGTATCAACTATCAAAGTATCATATTTAAATTCAAGGTATTGTATTTATATCATATTTAAATTTTTTCCGAGTATCAAATATCAAAAGTATCATATTTAAATTTAAAGTATTGTATTTATATCATATTTAAATTTTTTCTGAGTATCAGATATCAAAAGTATCATATTTAATTTCAAAGTATTGTATTTATATCATATTTAAATTTTTTCAAAGTATCAAATATCAAAAGTATCAGATTTAAATTCGAGGTATCATATTTAATATCAAAATTTTGATTCTCACGCTTACAGGCGGTACCTTTTGATGTTTGGGCAGGCTAAGAACGGCGGCATTCTTTGATCTCGCTATTTGCTTCGCCTCCTTATTTTGATTGCCTACTGCTTCGCTTCTTAAAAGTTACAGTGCATTGCCAGTCGAGCTGTACTATAAAAACCAAAGTGAGCACCCTTGCGTAAAATTTCATTCGGTAAAAAACATAAGAAAATCAATCAATAGGCAGTAGTTTTGATTCTTTCGATATAAATATGATACTTCGGTATTAATACTTTTAATACCGGTATCAATATTAAAATTGGTATCAAAAGTATCATATTTAAATTATGGTATCATATTTAAATTATTTGGTATCATATTTATATCATATTTAATTCGTTCCGAGTATCAAATATCAAAAAAATCATAGTTAAATTCAAAGTATTGTATTTATATCATATTTAAATTTTTTCCAAGCAGCAATTATCAAAAGTATCGTATTTAAATTCGAGGTATGATATTTATATCATATTTAAATTTTTTCCAAGTATCAAATATCAAAAATATTTTATATTTGGTATCATATTTATATAATATTTAAATTTTTTTCCAAATATCAAATATGAAAAGTATTTTATTTAAATTCCAAGTATCATATTTATATCATATTTAAATTATTTTCGGTATCAAAACAACAGTACCGGTCACAAACACTAGTGATGAGTAACCGATAATAAAATGTACAAACTATAGTTGATGAAAAGTTTAAAATAGCAAGCTATAGGCTTATAGAATTGTCAACTGTCCTCACGTAAAATAGTGTGTTCCTGGGAACTTAGAAACGAAATTTCACGTGACTAGAAGTCTCACGAACATTGAAATTCGGACAAAGTCAAGCCTGATGCAAACACAATCTTTATAAATCTCATGGGCGAAACGCATACGTACACAGGCGTAAACTAATTTGCATACCAATGCCTTAATATTCAAACTTTTGCACGTTCGCAACATCATTTTCAGTGTACGATAACCCAGAACTGTTTAAAACAGGTTACAACAACATGGATGTTTACGTTCTGTTGATCGCTTTGGGATTTTCTTGTGCACAAGCGTTTCCGATTTTCCAATGTGATATTCTTGATTTGACCCATGAATTGAACAAAGATGTGCCCATTTACCCCGTTTATACGCCCATGGTTATGTCTAAAGCTTATGCGGGTAAGATTTTGCATATTTGACTAAATTATCCACTCAAGCATCATTGATACTTTTCTCTAAAGTGTCCGTTTGCTTTGTAAGTGTTCCAAAAATTTGTATTGGTTGTTGCAGAATATGTAAGTAGAGTGAAACCTTAAAACTCAACAAGTTAGTAACATTTACAAGCAAGTTACAGTTTGTAATAAAGTCGCCAAGTCGAAAAATGACGTTTAGAAAACCTATTCACATTCGATAAATTGGTCCCAGTTTATCCATGTCTATTGTCTAGACTTTAAAGCTATATGCAGCATTTCCGTAAAGGATCAAGCCTTGGGTTGACTGTTCGTTTTCTGCTGTAATCGTGCCGTGTAGTTGCCGTCTACACCAATTATCAAAGTATATATAGGCTAATAGTTCACTTTCAGGTCCATACAAAGGTCTAAAATATGTGGAGTGGAATCGTGTTTGTTCGTTCGAGCACGTGGGAACGCATATTGATGCCCCCAGCCATATGGTCAAAGACCAGGCAACTGTTGAAAAGGTCAGTGTTTCAGGAAGGAAATATATATTTTTACCATTGAAGCTGGTTAAAAATCAATATCTGGCTCACCTACCTAACATCCGGGATGCTGTTCTTATTAAATTCGGCTTCTGGTTGAAATTTGTTACCGTTTCATGCACAACCAGCCATTGAAATCACTATTACATACAATGGCCCATTTCATAATGATTTCAGCCGAAACGCATTCACTGTACTCTTAAGGTCGATACATACTTACAGCCGTATGACCGTTCAGTCGGCAAAGTTACAAAATAGTCAAGCCACCAATAGTGTATAAGATCAAATTGCGGACCATAACTGTCACTGCTGCTGATTTTAGATTTCGCTGGATCAGTTGGTGGGCGAAGCGTGCGTCTTTGACATCAGCGAGCGAGCCAAACGGGACCCCCTGGCAACGCTGACTGTGGCCGACGTTCAGGCCTGGGAACAGAAACACGGCGAACTGCCTGGGGGGGCCATCGTGCTGCTGCACACCGGCTGGAGTAAATACTGGCGATCCCCTGCTAAATACCTGGGGGCTAAGGACTACAGAAGTCAAGCGGCTAAACTGAAATTCCCCAGTAGGTTTCCGTTTTTGGAACCTAGATGTTCAGTGTTCACTGTTCAGCAGATTTTAGTGGGATTAAACGTTTCAAAGATCATGGCGAAGAAAAATGCAATTTCTAAACGTCCGGATTAAACTAAACAGACAGACAAAGTTTCAGCTCAGATTGTTAGTATCAGATTTACATAAGTAACGTAACCTAATGTTAACATCGCATGTCAATTCTGTAGAGTCAAAATCTATTCTTCTCGTAATGAAATCAAATGTTTCGTTTCGTCGAGTGGTGCAACTGTTTTTTGTCAGACTTTAGTTGATGTACTCTTGATAGTCAAAAGCTATTCTTTTCGTAGCGAGATCACATGTTTCGTTTTGTCAAGTGGTGCACCTATTTTTTTAGCTTAGTTTTTCTATAACAAGCGGTGTAGGTAGGTACAATAACTAGTTTCACTTTATTTCACTTTCTTCATTTAAACTTTTATCACAATTTCCTGCCCATTTTTTTATTTTCAGGTTTCTCCCCAGCAGTGGCCGAATGGTTCGTCGAAAACCGCAATATCTCTGCAGTGGGAGTCGATGTTATTTCCATCGATTCCCCCAATGGCCGACTCCAAGCCCACCAAACCCTGTTTTCCCACGGAATAGTGGGAATTGAGAACTTGAATAATTTGAACAAATTACCCCCGCGTGGTTCTACCATTTTCGTGCCCCCCGTAAAGTTGACCGGCGGCTCAGGGGCGTGGGTTAGGGCCTTCGCCGTGGGATGGAAGGGAAAACTCGACCCTTGTTGGAGTGACGAATCAAATCGGAGTCAAAAATTCACTATTTAAGTAAACTTTTGCGACCTAATGATAACATTTATCATTAGATTATATGATATATTAATGCAAGAGTTTTTGTAGCCTAACTGTATGTGATGCTGTAACTGTTCCTGTGTAAAATTGTGTTTTGTGAAATATTTCAAGTTACGGTTCAATTTAATTTTTCCGAACTAATGATAAAATTTATCATTAAGATTTATACCAACGCAGAAGCTTATGTAATTCTGTATTTGTCTGCATATGATATTGTATGTACCAGTATACCATTGCGCTTTGTGATACATATTTAAGCAGTAAAATAAAAAAGTTTACGAACTGTAATTGAACTGAAACTTAATTTCACTTAAGGATTTTTTATTGTTAAACAATACAAAATATTAGAAAGTATTAACTAGCCTTTAACTTTAAGCTAAACTAGCCTAACTTTAGCCTATATTTAACTATATTAGGAGTACATAAAATAATACTAAATCATCCTATGTACTCTGGATAGTATATAAAAAATATAAATGCATTATTCACTAAATTTTATTTTCATTTGAAGGAGTTTCTCGAAGGTAGTTTGAATACACTAATACTTTAATACTCTAATACACTCTCGACTCATCATTTGGCAAACTTCCTAAAAATTCCTACCCAGCAATTTCTTCTTATAATAATCTGCACCTGTTCGAAAGAAACAAGCACGCCCCAAAAGGGGCAAGGTTCCTTTGTTGAGTGCAAAACCCATATTTATCACCCACATTTCGCCAAATTCAGCTTCGACTTCAGTGTGCATTGCGATTCTTAACAGTTGCTTAATTTGGTATCACCGCTTACATAAATACATACTGAGTTGCTGTAAAAACTTGAAATATTTGGCCAGAAACATGTACCTACTAGTTGCCGAAACTACTTTTGATTTTAGAACTTAGTTCACTCTATTGACAAAAATTTTAGTTAACCCTTTAATGCCCAGAGTATCACTGGCTAGACAGCCTCATTCTGACACCTTCTAGTTTTTTGGACATTGCTCGAGCTACGTGCGTCGTAGAGAGATCGCGAAACCACCATTCGATAGAGAAATGAATGGTGAACAAAACATAATCAGTCGATTAAGGGTCTAGGACGCACCGTTTTGGCGTTATAAGCGCTCAAAGTTGAGAATTTTTAAAAATTTGCGCCATCGCTCAGGCATAATATGTACCTCACCCTAGAGTAAGAACACAGCAACTTTGCGCCTGCCATAGTTGAATGCTATAAATGAACTACATTATCTGCTGTATCTGATGCACATAAAGCAGACTGCCAGAGGTGCATTTAAATTTCGTAATGTGGCCTAAAAGAAAATACTACTTTTGCGACAAAAAAAAGTCAAATTTGCACATTGCTTAAATGAGCATAGGCTTCGCTGCGTAGCAGTAGAAATAAAAATTGCCGGCCAAATGCGAAGACCTACAATTCCCCATAAAAACAGCTAAAAGATCTTGTCACTAAAATAGACTAGTCAAGTTGCATAGCCCCAGATATGATTGTTCATCGTGGCGTATCTCCCATGATCCTTTGGGCGTGAAAGGGTTAAAAACAGATTTTGCAGACAACAGTACCTAACTACTTCTTTTGGAAAAAATGCAACTGTGGGGGTCGAACCCATGCCCTAAGACAATCATCTAGAACTATCCTCTTGAGATAGCGCCTTTGACCACTCGGCCACGCTACTTCTATTGCTGTGATGTTTAATTGTCACTGCTTTTGGAAAGAAACATGGTTAATATGCGCTCAATAAATATTCAAAATTATAATTAATATTTTTTAATAATAATAATCCTACCCTACACTAACTCTGCTTTAACTAACTGAAGAACTAGAGCTTATGCCACATTTTGAAGTTTGAAACTGGGAAACAGATAATACTCCAGACAGTCACGTGAATTGCGTATGTATTTTGTCTGAAACATTACAATGCCCAAAAAATTTTAAAGAACAAAAATCAATCAAAATTACAAGTTAAGATCTCTGAAAAAGTGTTCTTTACAATTGCTTCGTTTAAAATATGGAACAACGCCGTTTTCAAAAAAAAGAGCAATCAGCTCCCATACTGACTTTACGTGTTAATCATATGCGCATAACAGCATGTAGCTGCTACTTTTACACTGCGCAGAGTTGGTTTCAAAACAATAGTTCCTTCTCTAGAAGGAACAAAAAGTTTCAATATTCAAACCAAATATTAGTATAGTAGGTAAGCAGAGTGAAAAAAGCACATTGAATCACATCCACTTATAGAATTTTCAAACTGAAATTTTTGAACAATAAAACGATACATAGCCTAACGCTGCCTAAATTTGGCAAATGTTTTTAGCCTAGGTAAACCATATGTGCTTTACGTAAAATTGACTTTTCTTGCAACTGAGACAATTTTTGCTAAAATTCAATTTTTAAGCTACACCCGTGTTTGCAGCTGTAGTTTTATAAATTTTGACGCAATGCAGTTTTTCTTGGGAATAGTAGCTGTCTTGTCGTTGGTCTTTTCGGTATTTGGAGTTCCCGTATTCGATTGCGAAATCTTAGACCTTACACACAAGATTAATAGAAATAATCCAATTAATCCTGTTTATGATCCGTTTGATTTGGTTGAGGGACATAAAGGTGAGTCCAATATTTTTCATGATGAATAAGAATTCCTTCAAAAACTGCTTGAAAAAGAATGCAATTTTCAATTTGAATTAAGTCAGATAACAGTAAGAGCAACAGATGAATACCGGAAGATTTTTTTAAGCGTGTAAGCTTCAGAGAATTAGGTTCACTTGATCCTCAACAGTACCATTCTAAATGCGCTGTTTGAGCAAAAGAAAACGAGTAGGTCTACTGCTGGTTGTTACGCAGAATCAAATGCGTGTTGATTGGTTGGAACCGATTTCCAGCTTGAAAATGTTCTAGCAATGCCGACGAGTCAATCGATAAAACTTAGACGATCGCATGCAATACACATTATCCTTTTCAGTACGATGTCTTATTTCATTCTAAAAACAACGTTCGTTAGTCGCAGTCATGGCAAGAAGGTCGCTATAACAAGGACGTAGCCCTTTTGCGGTCGTTAGAATCGATAAGATCTGCCGTTAAAATGCACCACATGAATTCACATTAACTTCCTGGTTTACTGTTGCGTTCTTAAATAATTTTCGGTTTTTGGTGTTTTGACTAACGCAGCAAACAAATGTGACTATTTCGACTTGAAGGTGCCGAATGATTAATAAACATTGTGTAAAAAGAAGCTTCAATATAAATACAACTCTTCCAAACTAAGCATTTTCTTAGTTATAAACTGCTAGCTTAGCCTCACCCAAAACAGCTGAATGTGTTTTGCCCAAATAAGCCAAATGAGCAAAGTATAAATTTATTTTTCTCTACAACTAGGCATTTTCAACAAAGATTCTGTTTTCAAGCTACGTCCGACGTCGGTGTTTGTAGCTAGATATTCTTGTAAACTTTGAGGTCATGCCATTAATGTTGGTCACATTAATTTTTTTGACATTGGTCAGTGGGGGTTTTGGAGTTCCTGTATTTGATTGTGAAATCTTAGACCTTACACACAAGATTAATATAGACAATCCAATTTATCCTGTTTATGATCCGTTTGATTTGATTGAGGGACATAAAGGTGGGTTTTTATCACAGAAATATTATCACATAATGCTATACTTCTTCCGTTTAGCGAAACCTTCAGTCGCTTTGATGACGCTGTCTATGATCTTCCTTTAGTGCAATCAGTTTCAAACTGCAGTGAGTCTGATAAATTTGAACTGTGTGTCAGTTTAAAACTTTTGTAAATAGATTTATACTTGGTTGCTGCAATGAGCTGGAGTCAAAAGTAATGGCTGGAATTCCAAAAGGAAAATTAGCGACCTGATTTCCAGTCGCTAAACGTTTGCTAAACATTATCTTAATCAGTATTCCAGAAACTTTCCTAGGTAGGTACGAGTGAGTGGGGGTTCTTCACTGCTAGAGAGCTCATCCGCCAATTTTTGTATCTTCTAGAGAAGGAGCTATTGTTTTGAACCAAACTCTGCGCAGTTTAAAAGTACAGCAAGCGACATGCGTGTGTATATTGTGCGCATATGACACACGTAAAGTTAGCATAAATGCTGAGCTGGCTGGCCTTTTTTTTTGAAAAAGGCTATTTTCACAATTTTAAACGAAATAATGGTAAAAGACAACACTTTTTCAGAGATTTCTTAAATTGTAATTTTGCTAGATTTTTCTTATTTGAAAACTTTAGGGCATAATAACTTTCCAGACAAAATACACATGCTAATCACGTGACTGTCTGGATGATTGTTTGTTTTCCAAATAGTTTCCAACTTCCAATTTTATAGAAAAATTGTGCCATTCCCTCTGGTACTTCAGTCGTTTTAGCACAGTTTATTAAGGAAGACGATGTTTTTTCTGCAGAATTTAATTTTTTTATAATTTCTCATTTCTAATGAACTAATAAATGAATGTCATTTACTCATATTTAGTTGAACTGTTGACCTTACAAAAATTTTTTAGATTGAGTTTTTTTAATGAATATATATCATCGTCAGCACTACAGGCATGTGGCAACTCGCAACGAAGTCTGTGCAAACTAATTAACGAGTGCTTGTTTCTTAATTTCTTAAGTCTTAGTTTTTGTGATTACATTTCAGGACCTCTCGCAGGCTCTAGATTTGTATCGTGGAACCGAATTAACTCATACGAGCACGTTGGGACCCATGTGGACGCACCACGCCATTTTATGCGTTATGGAGCCACAATTGAGGCGGTTAGCAGCGAAACCTGTTTTGCTAATGCTTCACGTTTTAGTTAAAGTTTCTCGCACCATGGACTGAAAACTTATTCTTGACTCTAACCCTGTACTAATCATAATCATAATAAGATAATTATTCAGATGGGTTTAAATTTTTCTGAATAGATTTTTAAAATGAAGTGAGTTTTAGCAGAAGTGAGTTTTCGGGAATCTTAAAGTGGGTGATCAGAAAAGAAGAAAATGCGTTAGCCCTAGGCAAATACCTAAGCCCTACAGTCTGAAACCTATTTAATCTTAGGGCAAAATAGGGCGAACCTAAAAATGTGCACCCAGCACAACTATCATACAAGATACAATTGGTACTAAAGATCTACCCATCACCCATTCCTATTTATAATTAATTCCTTTATTAATTTAATACTTATTTAATAATTTAGATTAAACTCAAGAAAACAATCGGAGAAGCCTGTGTGATCGACATCAGCGGAAAGGCGCTGACAAATCCAGACGAGGCACTGACGGTTGCAGACGTTGAGGCGTGGGAAAATGAGAACGGACAAATCCCAGACGGAGCGATCGTTTTGCTGCACACCGGATACAGCCGATTTTGGAATCAGCCGGCTAGATATTTGGGCACCCGCGATTACAGAAATCGACAAGCACGACTGCGATTTCCGAGTAATGTTTTGTACACTGTATGATTTTATGGGGCGGAGTAAAAATGTTTCAGAAGTTAGATGTTTCTATAAAATAATACGTAGGCATATATGTATATTTAATTCTAGAAAACTTTAGCGAATTATATCTTGTACTTAAACTAATTGCATTGTTTGCTATTCAGTATTCATCGTCATGTACAGAAATTACATTGATACATAGTTGTTGTCGTTACAAATTGATTTTTTTGCAACTTTTTGACAAGTATTTGACGTCATGGGCTTGACGTGACTTGTTTTAGGTATTGAGCGACTTTATAATATATCAACTCTCCGTAAAATTTCTTGTATTGGGTTGACTAGGTTAAGGGTCGATTCATACTTACGGCCATCATATCCTTTTGACCGACAAATTACGAAATGATCGCCGCGCCACAATTTGATCATAGTTACACTATTTAATGGCGTGATTATTTCGTAGTTTTGACGGCTAAACGGACAAACGGCTGTAAGTATGAATCGATCTTAAATGCGTTACAGTTGATTATGCAACTAGAGTTATGTACCACGTCGTACTTGACATCGTGAAGATGCATGACAAATGTGTATTTTAGGCTTCTCTGGCGAAGTAGCGAAATGGTTTGTGGAAAATCGCAATATCTCAGCTGTTGGAGTGGACGTTGTATCGATTGATAAAGAATACACTTACACTTATCCCGTGCATAACACGCTGTTCCCCAGAGGAATTCTAGGGGTCGAAAACATGAATAATCTAGACAAACTGCCTCCCCGCGGTGCCACGGTATTTATCCCGCCAATCAACCTTGACGGTGGGACCGGGGCTTGGGTCAGGGCTTTTGCCATTGGCTGGAATGGAGAAGATGACCCGTGTCGGTTTAACGCAGCTGCAATTCTGACCAATCAGAAACTAGCTAGCCTGATGTTGCTGCTTTTGCTGGTTATAATTGCAATTTAAAACTTTTAATGCAGTGATTGACTAACGATGCAGGATAATCGCTTTTGTATTCTCAGGACTAAGTATTTTGTAGATTGTAACTTCTGCTCTGAATAGTGAATAAATAGTCAGCGTGAGAAACCAGACTCTGGGTCTTATTCAATATCGGATTTATCGGATTAGATTTAACTCTGTTTCGTCAATAACGCAGCGTCAAGTGCAAGTAATTGGCTGAAACTTGGCACACTTACCGATAATCCGTGTGAGACGTGTAAGGCAACATTTCAGCCGGATATTTTTATTTTCAGCTGTGTTATTAGCAAAATTTATTTAAATCTAATCCGTTAAATCCAATTTTGGATAAGGCCCTCTGTTAAGGCGGTCGCGGTAGTGTTGCCGAATCAGTTTTGGGCGTAGGTTACAGAAAGGAACGCTCTTTCAAATTTCACGTTCGCTGAGAAACTTAGCACAGACTACAGACAGTGCTGTATTCTGCTTGGTAACAGCTTCCTGACTCAAACACATTTCATTGAACAGGCATGCAAAATTGACTGCTTTCGAGCCACTACCCCCAAATCGTGCAGTGTACATAATTCGTACAAGCAAGTGTACATAATTTTAGCTCATTCATATAGAGGAAGAATGAGACACTAATCCCTGTAGCGCAGGCAGATGCGCTCATCGTTTCTGGCCTACCTGTTTAAGTTTTGTCAAATAAGTAGGCAACCAGTCAAAAGCGATGGCTGTGCCTCAACCGACAACACACAGCGCAGCAACGGCTGCCTGGGCCCTGTTGCTCAACATTACAAGTCTTAGGGCCTGTTCCTTTATCGGATTAAACAAACTGGACCTATTTTAGTCCGAGCTTTCGGAATGACAAATCTAATTAAACGGACTAAACAGGTTAAAATAAAGTCAGCGGCTTAATTTTAGACTGACCTCATTCCAAAACTACCACTGGACTAAACGGATTTAACTTGCACGCTTAACATTAGAGTGCATAGTGTAACGCCACCAAAATTCGGTCAAGTGAGTAGATTCAGTTCTGCCGATATTTTTACCCGAATTGAAGTAGTGAAGGATCCATTCTGCAGAACAATTATTATCTTATATTACCGGGGCCGACACTTGGCTTAGCGGCCGATCTCTAGTATGAAATGACAATGACACACACGCCCACACAAACGCTGTTTGGTGAAAAATAATAAAGACAAAGTATCTACACAATATTTCGAATTCCTATAAGTAATTTTTATCAGTCCCCACTCCGTTTTCCGTTTATTCTGGAATTAAAAGTTCACATTATTTACAATATTATTTTTTTTTTTTTATATCTGCCCATAAGGTGGTCGAGCACAAGGTGGTGCACAGATTCACCTCTTCCTTGTTTTGAAACTATACCAGGCTACGAGTATAGCTCCAAAACAAGGGTATACTAACTACATACAGTGTGTGAGTGTAGTATATGCTTTTAAATTAAATTTAGGGCAAAGGTTGGGGCCTCACTTCCGGTCCCGAAGGATACAGTCGTGAGTACCCCGGTTGAATATTTTAATATAAATTTAGTAGTAGTAGGCAGTAGTAATGGCAGTTGTAGTCGAAGCAGTGCCAGCATTAGTTGCACAGCAATGGTTGTAGTACAGCCGTACTTGTAGTAGCAACTGTGATTTTAGTAATTTCAATGGTTGTAGCAGGACCAGTGGTTGTAGGAGCAGCAATGGCCGTAGCAGCACTAGCGGCTTTCCATTTTCCAAACTATCAGGGTCTCCAAAGCTTTCACTCAAATTGGTTTTTATCTTCCATCGTGTGTTTCTTGAATTTTTAGCTCAAATCCGATAGCGCTTTTTTGAGATAAGACAGCAATGGAATTTATGTTATAGGCATAAAAATGCCGCCCTGTCTTGCAGGACATTTTGCCTCTCAAAAGCACAGGACTTTTTTTCTGAAAAGCACTGGTCTATTCTGGTTGATTTCGGGGCTGCGTTTGTCCTGGACTGATGATCTTTGTTATGAGCAGCAGTAGTAGTGGTGGCGGCAGCAGCAATCGCATTAGTTTTGGTGGCAGCAGCAGTCGTAGTGGTTTTGGTGGCAGCAGCAGTCGTAGTGGTAGCAGCAGCAGTCGTATTGGTTTTGGTGGCAGCATCAGTCGTAGTGGCTTTGGTGGCAGCAGCAGTCGTAATGGTTTTGGTGGCAGCAGCAGTCGTAGTGGTGGCAGCAGCAGTCGTATTGGTTTTGGGGGCAGCATCAGTCGTAGTGGTTTTGGTGGCAGCAGCAGTCTTACTGGTGGCAGTAGCAGTCGTATTGGTTTTGGTGGCAGCATCAGTCGTATGGGTTTTGGTGGCAGCAGAAGTCTTAGTGGTGGCAGTAGCAGTCGTATTGGTTTTGGTGGCAGCAGCAGTCGTAATGGTTTTGGTGGCAGCAGCAGTCTTAGTGGTGGCAGTAGCAGTCGTATTGGTTTTGGTGGCAGCATCAGTCGTATTGTTTTGGTGGCAGCAGCAGTCCTAGTGGTGGCAGTAGCAATCGTATTGGTTTTGGTGGCAGCAGCAGTCGTAGTGGTTTTGGTGGCAGCAGCAGTCGTAGTGGTTTTGGTGGCAGCATCAGTCGTAGTGGTTTTGGTGGCAGCATCAGTCGTAGTGGTTTTGGTGGCAGCATCAGTCGTAGTGGCGGCAGCTGCAGTCGTAGTGGTGGCAGCAGCAGTCGTATTGGTGGCAGCAGCAGTCGTAGTGGTTTTGGTGGCAGCATCAGTCGTAGTGGTTTTGGTGGCAGCATCAATCGTAGTGGTTTTGGTGGCAGCATCAGTCATAGTAGTGGCGCCATTTTGTTACCTTCAGGGATCCTCTTTGGTTACCTTTGATTCTTTTGATTACCCCTGATTCTTTTTGATACACGCATTTCATAAATGTTTTTTACAGGAAAATACTATCACCTTTTCAGTTGACCTATTCTCCCTTTTTCCACACGATGAAATCGATTCTTACAAAATTCACCAAAATTTCTGGCTTGTAGCTAACTTTCTTTAGCCCATAATTTTCTTCATCTGATTTTTCTTTCTTCGCATTTTTGCATCTCTTTTCCATCGTTTGCTTCCTCAGTTGGCTCTTAGTCGCTCATCCTCTGTCCTTATGTAGCCTATCAAACTCCGCTTTTTTTGTTCTTCCTTAAGTTTAACATCTACTTTTGCCAGCCGCTTTGCGCGTTATACTTCCTGTTTTTTTCTCCATAACGTCGTCTTCTCGCCTTATTTCCCCTCTCTCGACTTTTATTCCTCTACTTTTGCCTTTTCACCTCCTCTTTCAAATCTTTTCAGTTCCTGTGATACTCGTCTGCCATCCCTCCGGCCTCCAGCAGTGCAAGTTGGGCCTTCTTAGTTTTCTAATTCCTTCTTTCATCTTTTCCTCAGCTGTCTGCTGTTCGGCATCACTTTCTTTTCGTCTGACACTGACTTCGGTTCGCCCAGTTTTTGTTGTCTTTCCTTTGTGGCACCAGGTGGCAAACCTTTCATTTCCGTCATTCCATTAAGTTTCTTCTTCTTTTCCAACTTTAAAACTACTATCTGTACGATTGATCAGACCACCCCTATACTCTCTAGCTTAAGACAATCACAATATTATTGTATAGGTACATATGTACCTATGTACATTATGTACAATATACAATGTATTACAAGTTATAGTGTTTGGTGCTACAGTGCCAGTGTTTTCTAGATTATTTTGTAGAACATTCTCATTCCTATCATGCAAGTTAAGACAATGAAAAATTGAAAGTTTAATTTATCATAAGTTTGTTTGAAGCTTTGTAACTGAATTTTTAAAAAATTGGCTCATAATGCTACTACGGTTGAAACAATGATTAGTCTCTAACGGTACACCAAAATTGCTTCAGCGCGATTCAGCAAGACAAGCATGTACATTTGATCGATTAGGTTTTTAGACAATAGATGGAATTTACAGACTATGTAGCACTAACACTAAAGTGTTTCTTTAATGGTACTGAAACACTTAAATTTGCGCTTGAACGAAACACAACTAACATTTTAAGTGTTTTGAGCCAAAATTGAAGGGTTTCACTATTTTTATGAAAAACGTTAGTGTTAGTGTTAGGTTGTGAAATCCAGCCAATGCCTTACACTAAACCGTACCTTGTGATGTCCCCACAGTGGGGATAACATACTGGGTTGGCAAGAAAAATTCTAATCTTAGTCTTTTGCTAACGGATATTTCGTAAAGCTTGCAGTGGTTTAGTAGTGCTGTGGACCGGGTCGCTATCCGGCAGAACTACATCAATTAGTTTGGGCTCGACAAAAACGCAGGCTCCTGGACGTATTTAGCTCACAAAATTTGCCAATGGCAGAATTCTAGCTATGTACATACATAGTATTATTCATTGAGCCAAATGAAATTGTTGTTTAATGGACTGAAATTTTTTGTAATTATGGTAGCATTTTTTACAATAGTGACGTCATACAGTAGACAACTTGCTTCTAAAACGAATTTTCAAAAAATTGTAGCCGGAAGGTAGACAATTTTTTGAAAAACCAGCTGCTTGAGCTTGAGACTTGGGCGTTATTGAATAATAGCGTCTGCATGATTTATGACGAATGTTCGATTAATCTAGCACTTGTCGGATTAAACCTGAAAATTCAGAAGCTCATTCGTTCTACATTAATTGTAACCCAAATTGGCATCAGGCAAATCTCAGTCACTTACTTAGTCATCTTTATCAAACAAACTGTCATTTCATAACATCTATCATCACAAAAACCATCCTAAGCGTTTTATAATTTGTAGTTGCAGGACTTCTCATTTCAAATACATAGAACAAAACGGCTCACATTCGTCGATATTTGGTGATAGCAATAGTACATAATAGTGTAACAGGGACGTTTGATTTATAATCGTCCCTGTCATCTTGCCCCGCCCCTCCTGCGAAAAAGGGACTTCGATTTATGACCGTCCCTGTCATCTTAATTTCTGATTAACGACCTAAACTTTTGGGGTAAACCCAATCCTAACCTAACCCCCCATTAATAACATGATTTAATGTCTTTTTGACATTTAGCTGCGAAACCTAAAACTTACCTAGCGTCCCTGAAACCTAAACTTTCCCCATAAAACTTCGGGCACAAAGGCACCGCCGCATCTACCATAACCCCTAGATGACACCCTAAACCTAACTAACCCAAGCTAAAGCTGGCGGGAAGAAAGCGATGGGTCGTTGTGTTGGAGCGAGCCGAGAGTGGTCGGGTTTTGAACAGAGCTGAAGTGGATTGTGAAGTGTGGATTGTGTGGAGTGTGAAGTGTGAGTGTGAAGTTGATAGAGAGAGAGAGAGGGTTGATTAAAGTTGAGTTGAGGTGAACTGAAAGTGGTAATAATTGCTGTAATTGTAACTGTTTGTGTAACCCGTCTGTTTATTGTTTTACTGGTAAACCTTGATAACCCTGTGTCTTGTCTCTTTTTAAGTAACCAGTTAAGGTATCTTAGTTAGGCATCTAGGATTAGAATCCGCGACCTACCACTGTAACCCCAACCTAGGTGACCTAACGCCCAAAAAGGACGGTAAATAACTAGCACTACCGCCTTACCGCCATCCTCACCATTTAGCTCTACTTTAACTTGGTTACATGGCATCCCTGAATAATTAACCCATGATTTAACTCTTATACTTATACTCGATTTGATATACTTGAATTACTATTGTAACAGAAAACTTTCTTGAGTTTGCTGTTTGCTATTCTTTTGTTTTGCTTATCTCTGCCTGCTGGCATTTCACCTTAATCATGACTGCAGAAAACGACAATGACCCTTCTAACAGAGATGTGCGACACCTGCATATCCTTATCCAGCGTCAAAACGACACCATCGAACAACATGCCCGTCTAATCCAAACCCTGAACCAGTCACTAAGTAATAATGTCACCCAATCAGTCCCTCTCAAAATGAACCCACTCCAACCCGAAATATTTCGTGCGCGTGTAGGCGACGACTTTTCCCAGTGGCTAGACATTTTTGAGCTCTATGCAGCCAGCCAGTGCTGGTATGATGAGATCAAGTGCAAGACCCTCCCCATCTACCTCCGCGAATTTGCTCTAGAGCAATATAAGGACATCCCCCAAGACCAACGCCAAACCTACCCCCTCCTTAAACAAGCCCTTTCCTCCGCCTTCCTTCCCCCCGAAAATCAACGAATTGCAAGCCTAGTACTGAGAGGTCGCGTCAAACTGCCTCAAGAAACTTTGGCTGACTATGAGCAAGAACTGAAACGCCTAGGTCGTGCAGCATTCTCTAATTTGGCACCCGAAATGAAAGACTATTTCATCAAAGAAGCATTTATTGCTGGTCTCCCTATCAATTTGAAGGAATATGTGCTTGATAAAGATCCCGACACCCTTCAAAAAGCTTTCACCCTGGCCCAGAAAAAAGAGGGCCAAGGCTCTTTGATAACCCATGAAATAACGAAAGCCCAAAATGTCACCCGCGAAGTTAATTTGACTGACACCCTGCACAGCATCACCAAAACCCTAAATGCACAGCAAAAAGCCCTAGCTAACTTGACCACCCCCCTAAATCGTCTGAAGACCCAACAGACCGTTTGGCCAAAGCCCTTGAAGTTGCATTGATAAACTCTCAACAACCCTACCGTGAAAACTCCAGAGCATTTCGCTCCCGTGACCGGAATCAAACCCGATATTCCGAAAAGTCACTAACCCCTTTCAAACCCAACACTCGTCATCATGAATATGATCACCGTGAAACATATTTCCGTCACCATCATGCTCCCGACACTTGGAGTCGCCAAACCTATTCACCCCCTCCCTATGAGAAACCTAAAACCCAGCCTCGATACGTCCGATTTGAATGGTCTTCACGTGGCGAGCCCATCTGCGCACGTTGTGGTCGAGAAGGTCACATTTGTCCTAACTGCGACACTCGCTACAACCGTTCCCCAACTCCCACTAGACCTCGACACGAACGTGACCCATCCAGAGAACGCTATCACAATGCTTCCTGGAACGAGTTAAATTATCGTGAAACCGGTCAACGACACCCCAACTATGTCAACCGAAGTCGGTCAACACCAAACCAATCGCGGAAAAACCAAGGGCAGACGAATCTGACAGTAACCCCACTGACACCGAGTCACTAACGTCTGAAAGTGACAAAAGTGTTTTTGACATTCATGTAACGAGTGATGGCAATCACGGCCCCTCCCTGCAACTTCGGCGCAGTCCTCGAGTACTTAATTTAGTCACCTACCAATCTGCTGAAAACACTGACACCCTATATACTGACACCGCAAACACAGCCTCTGCTGCTAGCTGGCTGCTTTTAGCGGCTAATTCAGCAGCTCTTGTCTTGTTTCTGATACTGTTCTGGCTTTTGATTCCTAAATTCTCAGGTCACTCAATGCAAATTTGTCACCAAACCCCGGGCGGACACCCAATTGCAGTTCCGACTCAAATCACCTGCACGGCTCCTAACCCAGCCCTTGTAACCAGAAAAAGAGCTCAGCTATGGCTGCCTCGATCGACACCCCTGACAATTCCTGCAGCATCTTGCCGATTGAGCAAATCCACAACATGTACCCACGTAGGATTTTTAGGCTCGCGAGGTATTGTCAGCGACAGTACCGAGTACCTACCAGTCGACCACCAGACATGTCGACAAGCACTGACAACCAAGAAATATGGCACCCTCCCGTTGTCCCCCTTGAGTGATGACCTGTGGTCAACAAACAGATCTCACATCCCCTCTTTCAAATGGTGTTATTATGACAAATGTACTGTCACCCTCAACTTTATCCTAACAATGGGGACGATAGCTACGATTGACGGCACCACGATCCTTAGTAACCTGGGGATCATCAGTAACCATACAGGATCTAAAAATTTCAGCTATGATGGCTTCACAGTCATGATCTGGAAGTCAGCTGATCTATTCCCTATTTGCCCATTCGAACCCCAGCTATTCTACGACACCCAAATCAGCGCTGGTCACGTTGTTATTGACACCATACAAGGAGCATTCTCATTGACAAAACAAGTCACTCATAACTGCCTCCCTCCCTCAACGTATTTGACTGACCAAGGAGTTGCTTTGCGCTTTCCTGGTGTAACCTTCCAAACCCTAATGAAACATTTGCACCCCATGCCCCACACTGGTAAATACGGAACTGAAACTGACCCAATCAATGCAAAATTGAACTATTTGCTCCACAAAACTCAACAAACCGAAATCGCAAACTTCCGACAGGTTTGGTTAGCAATTTGCCACTTAGCCAATCAACAGTTGCAAATAATTCACCAACTTTTGCGGATAGAACCTACCCTTGGAGCCCGTGTTTTGTTAAACCGTACAGATATTTTTGCAAAATTTTCAGGCGAAGCTCTCATAGTTTGGCCTTCCTTGCCAGTTCCACCCACCCAAATTTTTTGGGACTACGCCTTTAACGGAACCTGCTACGAACTAATCCCAGTCCTGTTCAACTCCTCCCTTTACTTCCTCTCTGCAGGAGGTCACCTTGTCCCTTACTCAGACACCATTCCGTGCCCATCTCCTATTCGCGGATTGTACTTCAACGGTACCTGGCAGTCCACAGATGAAACAGTATCTGTGTCTACCTTACCCGCCGAGCTTGCTTGGCAAGAGAAGTGGATTTCATTTACATTTAACTCCCCTCCAATTAACCCCTCTCTTGACCAAACCACCTTCCAGCTAACCCTTTTCCAGCAATATTTAGCCAAAACTCATCAGTTAGAAGTTAAACTACAAGCCCTAGCCTCATACGCATCAACCTTCTCCACTGACCCATCTGTAATTGAGCATGCAATCTCTGGTTTTGTGAAAGGTGCAACCCACTTAGCCGATAAAGGACTAACAATCTTTCAGCGTCTGAAAAACATGCAATTATACAGTAACCTTTTCCTTGATTTCTTTTTACATGGACCTATGCAACTGCTTGTCAATTTCACTGTTCTAATATGCCTGCTAGTCTTCATCATTTTTATGAGTATACGCCTCACCAAACAATGGTGTGAAGTTGTTCCTACGACCCCCCACTGTGATCACGAACCTGACACCTTTCAAATGGCACCGCCCTCTAGACGCCAAGTCACATGGGCACCTCCGACGTATATAGAATCAGAACTACTCCAAGACCCCAACCTCCTAGACAATCCCCCACCGTTTCCACCACCTCCCCCTCCCGACATGATGACGGACCATACTGTTCGAACACAAACCACGCACCAATGCGCCGTCTTAACAAGCAACATTTCCTATCCCAATAACCGCACAAAAACGCCCCTCTCTAATAAACCTCACTGCAATAACCCTGAGACTGTGCCTAAAATTGGCAATTGTTTTCCGGAAGAAACCCACATTAACCCTATCCAATCTCTCGTCTCGTTGAACCTGAATGGTGAACCCCTGAAAGCTCTATTCGACACCGGAGCAACAATAACCCTTGTCGCAAAACACTGTTTAACCACAGCAGTCAACATTTTCCCTTCGGTCATGAATGCCAAATCCGTCACAGGCCACAGTCTGGTAATAATCGGTGCTATTCTTGCGTCCCTAACCCTTGGACCAAGCACAGTGCGGCACGTTGTTCATGTAGTGGACAACTTGCCCCATTCTTGCGTTATTGGCACCGATGTCATGCCCAAGTTTGGCCCTATATTCATCAATTTTCAGACAAGAATTCTGACTATAGCTGGAGAACCTATCCCACTTGGACCACCTGTGGCACCCATTCCTAAAAGATATCAGTACAGTAATGATATATCCGCCCACCTGATACGTGATGTCACGATACCTGCTAGAGTTCAAGCCAACATATTCTGTGCAATGAGTCATAAAAGCAAAGATGACTTACTGTTTGAACCAAACCAAAATCTGGCAAACAGTCAGCATGTGTATCTGGCCCGAGCCTTAGTAAATGGCACCAATGGTTTCATGTACACCCGAGTCATTAACCCAACTTTCGCCCCTGTGACACTCCGAGCCGGAACCCATGTTGGTACGCTAAACCCTTTGGCAAAGCAGTGTACCGTATACACTCTGAATACCAATGAGCAAACCCAACGAACGCCAAAACCAAAGTTTGACCTAACCCACGCTTATAAAATCCTTGATCCAACTCAGAAATCTCAATTGTCCAGCCTGCTGGAAAAGCACTCTGATGTTTTTGCCAATCATAAGTATGACTTAGGGAAGCTAGTAAATGTTAAAATTGAACATTCCCTTGACACCGGCAACCAGACACCCCTGAAGCAAAGACCCTATCGAATTCCTGTATCGCAACGCTCCCGTGTGCAAAACCACATTGATGATATGTTAACCCATGACATAATCCGCCCCAGTACCTCCCCCTGGGCATCTCCTTTACTCCTTGTCAAAAAGAAAGACGGCTCCGACCGTTTCTGTGTTGACTTTCGCAAACTCAATTCTGTTACCAAAAAGAATTGCTGGCCCCTCCCCCGTTGGGAGGGAACCCCAGACCCCCTGGGAGGGGCCCACGCCTCCCCCCCCTTTGTTTTTGGGGGGGGTCGCGGGCAACCCCCCTTAGGGAAAGAAAAAAAACGAAAACCCGCCCCCCCCCCCTTCCCGGGGACGTCAGGAGCACACCGTTTCCCTTTTTGGTCGGCTTAGCGCACCGTCCACATTCCAGCGAACCATGGAATTTATCCTCTCGGGACTAAGTTGGAAATCTTGTTTGTGTTATATTGATGATATAATTGTGTTTTCCCCCTCCTTTACCCAACACCTAGATGGTCTTGAGCAAATATTCCAAAGACTCCGACACCATGGGTTGAAACTAAAACCCGAAAAATGCACCTTTTGTCGAGAATCGATACCTTTCTTAGGGCATGTCATTTCTCGTAATGGTATTAAACCTGACCCCTCCAAACTGACCCCTGTGCAAAACTACCCCATACCGAAAACAGTCAACCAGCTACGCCGATTTCTCGGTTTTGCCTCCTACGCTTCATTTCGGACTTTGCAAAAATTGCTTCTCCCCTAACCCAGTTGCTTCGAAAAAACACCGTATACCAGTGGAACCAAGACTGTCAAACCGCATTTGATGATAGCTTACGGTTGAAATTAATGACTGCC
>JASANF010015795.1:0-32145 GCA_030248245.1 Trissonchulus sp. WLG1_4
TGCAAAATCACACATCATCTTACAGAAGCTCTACGTAAATCATTATCATAAGATTAAACACACACGCAAACACACACATGGTAATTTTATCACACAGCCTTACGTTTTCTACTAGGGTCATCATAAGAACCTGTTGCGGTGTGCCGCAAAATTTACACCCTGCACATACCTGCAATTTTTTGCAACAGAGGTGCATTTAAAACACATTCTTCGGCAATCATTGGACAAGCCCAATGTTGATATCCGTGAAACGTTACTTGATATTCTTAATCTTATCCCCAGTGTCACGCGACTCCAGTTTAAAAGGGAAATACCATGTCGCTACTGCGAGATTCCACGGGCTCAACTTGGCGCAGTTTGTCTTGGAAATGAGGGACAATAACCTTGGTGTACTTTTCAATGGGTCCCACTACACCAAAGAATGCTCTGGCTAAATTAAAGCAGAGCAGTTATATTACCGATTAACTTTATGCAAATTTTTGGCTATATTTGATAGAGAAGTAACCAAGGCCAGTGGGATATGTCATTGGTACAACCAAGAGTACATAATAATGTCTCACTCTTTATAGAAGAAGAGTGAGACGCGCTATCCTCTGCCTGTGTTATAGCGCAGGCAGATGCGCTCGTCATTTCCAGTCCACATGTTGCCGTTTTATGCAACATGTGGGTAGCCAATCAGAAGCGACCTTCGCTTCTGATTGGCTGGACGCCTGTGCACGTGCTCCAATCAGCACGCAGGCGGCCTCACGTGCTATTGCCTGAATTTTGTCAAAAACACATATTCAGCACATACTAGTAATAATCGCTGAAAACGGTGATAAAAATGTCGGCAAAATATAACTTTGGGCAAAAAAAACAAAAAACCCCCCAACCCGACCGATCATGGCAAAATGTAACAATGAAATGGCTGTAATGGCGGCCAGTGTGCTGATTGGAGCACGTGAGGCCGCCTGCGTGCTGATTGGAGCACGTGCACAAGCGTCCAGCAAATCAGAAGCGAAGGTCGCTTCTGATTGGCTACCCACATGTTGCATAAAACGGCAACATGTGGGTTGGAAATGACGAGCGCATCTGCCTGCGCTATAACACAGGCAGAAAGGAGAGTGTCTCACTCTTCTTCTATAAAGAGTGAGACACTATTATGTACTCTTGGTACAACTTTCCCTTCTGCCTTGTCCCCCACCGTCTTATTTTCATGGAGATTGAGAAATTTTCGGTGTCTCCTCGTATATCTGCCTACATATGTGGCTCTGTTATTTTTTAAACACATTTACCTGCAACTCAGCTATTTATTTGCCTCTAATCTTTACTTGCTTGTTTTTTAAAAATCCCAAAACAAATACCAACAAAAATACCAAAAATGCATCAAACTACAAAACTGACGTAGGGGTTCGATGTCCATGCTGAAATAATCTTTGTATTTGGTAATGAAATAGTGCCAATTTTTGTGCTTTTTAAATTTCAAGACCATGTTTCCCAAATTGTACGCACGAACGTCTGCTAAATACAGGGACTTCAATGGGCCAACTATTAAGCATTTGATTCTGAATATGACCACGGAATATTTCCCAGACCCATCCTGGTTCTATATCATCGAATAATTCTGCCCAGTTATCTGGAATTACAGCCCCATAAACCATGATTTAATCAATGGATTAATCAATCAATCAATCGATCAATAGATGTTTAATCAAGTAGAATATAAAACCATTTCGACTGCTGCAGGACTGACCAGATTGTGTTCGCTACACTATGGTGTGATTGAAATTACTACTTCCAACCGCTTCTGGTACATAATCTGTACAAATATGAATCTGTATCAAACAACGACATGAGCTTATACCACGGTTATACCATACCAGTCTTTCTCATTGACACTTGGACACGGACTGAATTTTGTCAAACTATGAAACATTCATTCAGTCGCTTGGGCTAATATTTTGCACGCAATCAGTACTTGACCTGAACTTGGACAGTGCAAAAAATTTAGGTATAGCTTTAGGTCCAGCGTTTTACCGGAATCGCTTAGGGACGAAATGACAGGGACAACGACAAAGTAGATAATGAACCGGACCAGACACATAAAAACACCGATAACTTTCATTACAGCTGTCTGAAGTTAAGTTAGGGCCTATTCCTTTAGGGATTAAAGGGTTAATTATAAGCGGACTAAATGGTTTAAAAATTAAGCTTAAAAAAGCCATTCCAAAACATCCGGATTAAACGGACTTAAATTCTAGAGTGTTGCTTTTTAATCGGACTAAAAGGACTTAACTATGCACGCTAATGTTAAGCGTGCATGTTAAGTCCGTTTAGTCCAGTGGTAGTTTTGGAATAGGGTCAGATTAAAATTAAGCCGCTGACTTATTTTAACTCGTTTAGTCCGTTTAGTCCGATTTGTCATTCCAAAACCTCGGACTATAATAAGTCCAGTCCGTTAAATCCAGTAAAGGAATAGGCTCTTAGTTAACGGCTGCTAGCAACAACTTTAGTACCCAACTACATATTGTCAAGAGTACATAATAGCGTCTCACTCTATATAGACGAAGAGTGAGACACTCTCCAGCCTGCATGTTGACATTCTATGCAACATGTGACTGGCCAATCAGAAGCGAGCTTCTATTCTCTGATTGGCAGACGCCTGTGCACGTGCTCCAATCATAAAACGGGATAGGGATAAAGGTTAATAACTCATTATTTATTCATAGTCTGCTTGTAAAAACATTAAAAAAGGTTTGCAAATACCTTTGGGGATATTTTGGCAAACTTTCAGCGAAATTGATTGAGAAACTTTGAAGAAATTCAAAAAAGTTTATTTCTCAAAAGTTTCTCAATCAATTTCGCTGAAAGTTTGCCAAAATATCCCTAAAGTTATTTGCAAACCTTTTTTAATGTTTTTGCAAGCAGACTATAAATAAATAATGAGTTATTAAGCTTTTATCCCTATCTTAATGCTTATCAACGCATCAGCGATTATATACTAAAGTGTGTTACGCAGGGAATCTACGCGCTGATTGGTCAACCACATGTTGCATAGAATGTCAACATGTAGCCTGAAAACGACCAGCGCATCTGCCTGTGCTAGAACACAGGCAGGCTGGAGAGTGTCTCTATAGAGAGTGAGAAGCTATTATGTACTCTTGATATTGTCAATTACAGTCACTATGGGCAGAAGATGACGCTCTTACTTTTTTGTCTTGGGGCGGTCGTCCAATGCTGAAACCAACGCATTCCCTTCAAATGTTTTCAGTCATAAGGGTTCCCCCGTCCTCCCGCTACCTGCCCAGCTCGTTTCAGTGTACTAAAAATTCTGGTCATTAATGTACAAAAGTATAAAACTAAGGGCAGACGCCAGACTCCTTGTTTCAAAACATTAGAGGCCAAAATCGAGTATACGCACTGACTCTTCAATGCATGGAAATGGGTGCAGGTCTTTATCGTGGACTCGTCCTAAGTCGAACGGCTGCTCGCATGAAAGCCACATGTTTAATTATGGTGGTCTACCTAGTTCACTCGGAAAGAACGTTTTACACAGAGTCTAAAAGTTGATAATAACCTTTTGTGAATAGAAACCCTGCCAATGTGTGCAACCTTAAAGCACTTTCTGTTTCAGGATATGTGCATCAATTGTGGCAAATGCTACATGACCTGTAATGACTCTGGTTACCAAGCCATAACCTTTGACCCCGAGACCCATTTGCCGTTCGTGACGGATGACTGCACTGGCTGCACCCTTTGCTACTCTGTCTGTCCGGTGCCCGAATGCATTCAAATGCTGCCAAGACCCACAGAGTACGAGCCCAAACGTGGCATACCTGTTCCTACGCGAAACTTGGACTAAGACTGAGATCTAAATGATTCTGACATGCCACCAGCCCGGTTTAAGCAGAAAACAAGGTCTACGTAACGAAAACTATTGGCAAACTTTTGTTTGTATTTTTTTGCGTATGGATTTAGTTTTATTCTTGTTTATAACCATCATTTGCGTTACTAATGAATGCAGTTTTCAACATACTTTACCTGCTTCTAAATATTTTTTGCATATTTTTTGTTATTGAATATATATTGCTCGTGAGTAGAGTACTTTGAATTCAACTTAGTTTACCTATTCTTAATATTTATTGTATATTTATTCTATCACTACCTCGAAATGCTAATATTTAAGTCTGACTTAGCCTGAGCCGTCGAGTCTAGTATAATATAGTTAATTACAGAGCTACTTTTAAGTTTGCCTTTTACCGACCTAAATTACCTAACAGTCAGCCTACACCTACCCGCCCAACACTATAGAATCTTATTAATCTTGCTTTTTTGTAGCTTTTCGAATAACATTGCTAATGTATATTGTGTTAGCTTAGTTCCCTGTTGTGAATTAGCATGTTCAATAAAGATATATTCTGCTAATCAAAGCGTTTGGCCCGAAATCTGTCAGCGCACTGTCAGACTGTCAGACTAAATAATGAACCGCTGAAATGGCTCTATTTCTAACGTGTTTATCGATACCTACAGTCCACACGGTTGGTACAAAATCAACTTGTATACACAAGACTTTAATTACTTAAATATAATATATACACAATATGCAAGACAAGTTCAGGCCAAAATAGAACTTAGCCAGCTAAGTTACCATAAATCAACGAATACAATATTAAGTGTCACAAACTCATTGACATTGACATGCAGTCCGCGCTTTTATATGGACAATATGTACAAAGAAAGCTGATGCGCTCGAATAAAAAAGCCTAACCTGTTTGTTGATATAGATTGACGCTGGTTGACACTGCGGTTTCCGTTTACCGCAGGTAAAAGGGGGTAAAGTCCAGCTCTCATTTAGTCAACTCCCGCGACCACCCCCTTCCACACTAATGGCCCTATTCAAATTAGACACGTTTTGACAAAAATAATGTTGGAAAATATTATTTCAAAACGCCCGCAGTAAACGGGCTCAACTGCAATATCATTTTTACTCAAACTAAACGGACTTAACAACGCAAGCTAATGTTAAGCGGACATGTTAAATCCTTTTGTGAAAGGTGAAAATTTACGCATGGTTTCAGAACTTTAGGACTTTTGACGAGCGCATCTGCCTACCTTAGTCGACAAGGGTCGATGCATACTCAGAGCCATATGTCCGTTCAGCTGCCAAAATTACGAAAGAATTGCGCTGCTGATAGTGTGTAACATCGAATTGTTGCGTGATTTTTTTGTAAATTCTGGCTGAACGGACGTACGACTGTTAGTATGAGTCGACCCTTGGAGAGCGCCTAGGTAGTATTCTGCTTCAATAGTATAAGGCACTATTATACTCTTAGTTACGTGTAAATAGTAGTGCGGAACTGTCCGTAGTTGTCCGTGTCCGAGTCCGAGTCCGTGTCCGGAAGGTTGTCCGTAGCATTTGTACGTGTCCGTGTCCGTCAGCAGCATTAATTCACACTGCTACGGACATTCTACGGACATACACCAACACAACACCGTTTGCTGTGCAGCAGACGAGTGTGAGCGCAAGTTTTGAAAAATCAATAAAAACGTTCTGCACACATAAAAAGCTAGCTGTTGAGCTGAAATTACGACAAATTTCACATTATTTTACTATGCGCGGAGGAATTTTATGTGCTCGCACGTTCGCGTGACTATAAGGCTAAAATCTGATTCGTAAGGCGGACACGGACAAAAGTTGAACTGAATTCAACTTGACTTCCGGACATTCGGACAGCCCTTACAGACACTCACGGACAAGTTTTTACGGACAACCGGACAACTGTGAATCAAACTACTCTTACGGACACGGACACGGACTCGGACACGGACAGCCCTTACGGACAACTATGAACCGGGCTTAACACTTTTTTTTGTACCGTTCATTGAGTGGGACGCTAGCAAAAGTTTATATTTTGCAACGGTTGAACCAACTGCGTCCAGAATGTAATATCATCCTTGTGATAACCCGTCTTCATACGAGTACCTTTGTTTCCAATTGACAAATATGTTTTCTGAGCAGCACTAGAAGCTATCCATGACACATTTTGCACTGGAAATGGGGTGGGTGACCTGCAATCAAAAACGAGTAAACTCAAAACACAATCCGACCAACAGTATTATTTTTTAAAACAATATTTGAATAACAGAAATATTTGCGTTATTATCAGTTCAAGCCCAAATACGTCGGGACAAGCCCCCCTAAAATTTAGAAAAATCCGAGACAAGCCCCCCCTCCAGACCGAGACCCCGTGTACATGTATGGTTGTCTGCACTGTTTCAAAGGTGGCAGTACTTCACATTACTTCAAGCTGATTCTGACCTTTAAACACTTAAAACAACCTTACCCAAATTTGACGAAATTCGTGACCAAGGATCCTAGAAACTGTCTCATTTCCAAATCCTGCTTGGAGGCAGTGGCTCCCGTGTGCGCCCACATATTTCCAGGGTCCACAGAAAATTCAAGGTCAAAAATATATTCCAGTACTGAGCCCATTGTAACTCCTAAAATGAATGCCGATATGATTAAGTGTCGTTTCTTACTTACAGCCGTATGTCCGTTCGTTCAGCCGGCAAAACTACGAAACAATCACACCACCAAGAGTGTATTAGATCAAAAAGTGGCGTGATTATTTCGTAATTTTGCCGGATGAACGGACATGCGGCTGTAAGTATGAATCGGCCCTAACACTGAGCGATGCTAGTAAAGCTTTTCACTTATTCCAATACCTTTGGCAAGGCAAACTAATGAATGACAAAAAACGAATTTAACTTTCTTTTTGCAAAACAAGAGCAAAGCAATTTAACCATACCATTTTTTATTTTTGAAAATTTTTCCATTTTCAATTCAGTTCTAACATCGTACGTAACACTAAAGGCGTGATCTTTCAGCACAAAATTCACAATGTTAACCAAAGCATTGCTAACACAGCAGTCATTCACAAAATGCAATTACTCAACGAAAGGTTTTGCAAAACAAACATCCGCACTGATGCATCTTAACGCTGGCAACACAATATTTTACAATACCAAAACTAAAGACGGTAGGTTTTCTTTAAAAGGAAAAATAAAGCTTAAAGTAATGTACGAAATAGTGTGTGCAGGTAATATTATCATGCAAAAACAAAAACTATATACCTACACCATACCTGTCCATCCGTCAGGAAAGGATTTACCAGAGCTGACATAATCGAAAGAGAACAAATAAACACCCCCGCCCTGTTGAATCAACGAGCTGGCATCAAAAAAACTAGGGGCCCAATATTTGGAATTGGATAACAGCTAAAACAAATGTTAAGAAACAAATAAAAAATAACTGAGTCTGTTCAACATCAAACATAATTATGCAAGGTAACTAATAACCAGTGACTGCATTTATTGCCATGATTGTATTAAACTAATTAATTAATTACTGAATGAAATTTAATAATTAATGATTCTTTACGTAGTTGCAGAGAAAACTGTTAAAATATTAATATTCCTATTAAGTTTTGCCTCAGACGTTCGATTTTTGTACTGCCTGTTCTAAGTGAAGCCCACTCGGAACAAAAACTGCCAAGGCAAAATTCGTTCGAAACCAGCCAACGTTAACAATTAAACACCGGCAAGAGATAATTGAGAATCAAATAACAGTTCTAAAAAGAATGTTGGCTAGCAGGAAGAGCTTCCATGATCTTACTTTCACAGCCTGGTCAAACCAAAATTTCCCAGACAATTCTTGAGCTTTGGATGGCTGATTACTCAATGGCACATCGATATAGTGGTATTTCAAAGCAGCCTGCACAGCCGCCGGATTGTTGAATTTCTCCTTGACAAAATTATTCTCAATTATTTTCCTCAAATCGTCCGGTGTCATGGGCATGTGATTGGCCTCGCGGGCAAAAAACACTAAAATATAAAATTAAAATTAATAGAAAAGTAACAAATAAAAGAAATAATATTATTAATGGGAGTACATGATAGTTGGTTCCGTACTTTCGTCATGTAGAAGAACATTGAGACACTCACATGCCAGCCTGTTGAAAATAATGGAGAAAAGTTTAACGACTTTTATGCAGTACAAGTTTATGACTCAAGTATGTTGTAAACAAGCTAAGTTTTCGGCAAAAGCATGCAGTGCGTATCAAAGCATTTATCTTCGAAAATTCACAGATTACATTACACAGCAAAAACTAAATTTATCCAGGAGCTGAAACTGATGCTTCTGAGCATCTGAGGTAACCCTAACATCACTAATACTATACGGATACGGTCGCTATAATCTGTGACATCGCTAAAAATCGCTCGACATCGCTAAAAATCGCTAAAAATAGAGTGACAATGTTCTCTCATAATTATTGAACCTGTAATTAGTGTTAATAAGTGAGTAAACATCGTAAAATAAACAAATAATTGTCCCCTACACGAGGCTGCCTCATCTTTGCTAGTGCCAATCATAGCGTTTGCTGGTTCGCGAGTGTTGGCCAGTTCAAAAACATTTTTGGGCAAAAATGTTCCATCGTAACGTGGAGCCCACTGCAGATGACTCGAAGGCTAAAATAACCAATATATTACCAAGAGTACATAATAGCGTCTCACTCTATATAGGAGAAGAGTGAGACACTCTCCAGCCTGCCTGTGTTCTAGCACAGGCAGATGCGCTGGTCGTTTTCAAGCTACATGTTGACATTCTGTGTAACATGTGGCTGGCCAATCAGCGCGTAGATTCCCTGCGTAACACACTTTAGTATATAATCACTGATGCGTTGATAAGCATTAAGATAGTAATAAAAGCTTAACTCATTACTTATTCATAGTCTGCTTGCAAAAACATTAAAAAAGGTTTGCAAATACCTTTAGGGATATTTTGGCAAACTTTCAGCAAAATTGATTGAGAAACTTTTGAGATTTAAACTTTTATGAATTTCTTAAAAGTTTATCAATCAATTTCGCTAAAAGTTTGCCAAAATATCCCCAAAGGTATTTGCAAACCTTTTTAATGTTTTTGCAAGCAGACTATAAATGAATAATGACTTATTAACCTTTTATCCCTATCTCGTATTATGATTGGAGCACGTGCACAGGTGTCTGACCAATCAGGGAATATGAGCTTGTTTCTGATTGGTCAGCCACATGTTGCACAGAATGTCAACATGTAGCCTGAAAACGACCAGCGCATCTGCCTGTGTTCTAGGCTGGAGAGTGTCTCACTCTTCTTCTATATATGTACTCTTGATATTACTAACATTACAATACGTTAATAATTATTGGCCGCTAAGGCTAATACAGCCATAGTTTCACCAGAGACGAACAATTGATCGAAGCTGCAATGCCGACTCTTAACATTTTTCCGGTGTCACGTACGCAGTTTTTAGTCTTAAGGTGGCAGTTGCGTTTTCGAGGTTATTTGTGATTTCTATGTACACTTTGCGCCCACGGAACTCGAGTTACAAACAAAATCTGAGCACACATTTTTGGTACATTACTGTCCAGGTCGAAATCTCCAGGCATGTCTCTCACTTTTCAGAAATTTCACCTGTGGATATTATTAGAGGGCTTTATTTACAAGCAAATATGCTAAATTTTCGGTGCCTTTATTTTTAAAATATTTTCTTAGTAAATTGACTAGTTAGTTATTAAAAAAGTGGGGGAGATGCATGGGGATTTTAAACATGTCAAAAACCTTACCAACTTTCAGCCCCGCCCCCAACAATAAGTATAATTCAGAGCTGTGGCGCAAACTTTTTGCAAAAAATCCTAATATTTTGGAAAGGACCTTTCTTTAGCCGCTTGTACTGAAATCAAAATCGAAGGTGACGTTTCAATGCATGGCATTTGATGGCATACATTTAGGTAAGATATCGTTCTACTTAATGTAAAAGACCTACTTAATGCAAAAGACCTACTTAATGCAAAAGACCACTACTGTGTTTTGAATTTGTAAACGCTGAGCTATGGCTTTCCAAAAAAACGCCTAAAAACGCAATTACCCCCTTAAATGCACTAAAGGGCATTTTTCTAGACGAAACGGTGTAATTACGGTAATACCTGTTAATCAAATATTATTTTTAAATTACTATTTTTAAATTTATATTTTTAAGTTACTATTACAATCAAACATGACAGCGAAGACACCACCAACAACGACAACAAGTTGTACCAAGAGTACGTTGTACTCAACAAAAACAATCAACAACATTGAAAAATGCCATTCAATATAATTATCAGCTGTTACTGACGTAATTTACGAGTAGAAAACCATAATGAGCATAGCTCAACGCCACTACATACGACTTTTCAAGCATAAATTTGTTAACCTGCAGTGATAACTGTGCTTGCGCGCGGATGATTTGTTCGGACGGTAGCGCTCGCATACATTCGACCATAATTTTAGGCTTGGACGGGACAACTTGGCTCAGCCCGGGGACTCTTCCCTCCACCGATTTCACGACCTGATTCCAGCCCTCCTCCACGGTCGACTGCACTTTTTGCGGCACATCGATATTGATGCTAGTCAGCCAGCTGCTAATGGACTCCTTCATTCCGTTCAGCAGTCCCAGCCAACTGCTGGGGTCCGCCAGCTGTTCCTGCACTTCGGCCTTCACGCTGTTCACTTCCTGCACTGAGGGGATCGGACTGAAGCAATAGTTTATTATTTATTAATTTAACGCACTTGAGCTTCACGTGCCAGCAGGGTTTTTTTTTTGGTCTGAAAAGTTTAGGCCACTTGGCCTCAAGTCCAAAATTTCTTTAGGCCAATTGACAAAAAGCTTAGGCCAACTCTTTTTTTTGCATTTTTGCAAAACTTATTTACAAAAATAAGCATAGTATATTGTACAGTGGTGTAGCCAGAAACAAATTTTGGAGGGAATCGACTTTTAGACTTTTAAAAGTGTTAAAATGCATTTAATAGCAATTTTAACACAACAAACAACACATACTAGCAAAATTCGTTCAAAAATAATGCTATTTTTGTTACTAGAGAGGCATCTAAAATTTTTTTGTAGCACAACCCATCAAAAATTACACAATAGCTGGCGGATTGGCGAGGATCCAGAAAATTTTTTATATTGCGGATGCGGACCCTAAATTCACAAGAAATTACATTTTTTCTACCAATAAACAGCTACAAACTATACATTACATTACAGTGGCGTACCCAGAAAAAAATTTCGGGGGGAATGACTTTTCAATTTTTTGTAATGGAGTAAAGCGTACGTTTTAGCAATTTTAACACGCCTTACAAACGCAAGATCAGTAAACCGCACAGTTGCAGGGGTCTGGGGGCGGCAGCCCCCAGAAAGAAGTTTGGCGATTTTTCTAATTTTTAGCCCAAATTTGGTCAACTGGGGGCGTAGCAGAAATTTTTTCGGACAAAAATGGAAACAAAAGATGGGAACGTCACATCACACAGTCTATTACACAAGTAAATGTAGCATAATATACTGGTGTAGTCATGCAAATGCAGCATAACGTACTTGTGTATACATGCATAAGTTGATGAAAGATAATAACAAGGTATAGTAAGCTACAAAGTCGCAGGGGTCTGGGGGCGGCAGCCCCCAGAAAAAAATTGGGAGAAATTTTTGATTTTTAGACTAAATTTGGTCAATTGGAGACGTATCAGAAATTTTTTTCTGCATCCGCAGCTAAAAAAGTTTAGGCCAGCTGGCCTCAATCGCTGAAAAAATTAAGGCCAATCCGAAAAAATTTAGGCCATGGCCTTAGCTATGGCCTAAAAAAAACCCAGCGTGCCAGTGCTGATAGTTGCTGAGTGCACACTACAACGAAAATATAACGCGTTATAACTGTTTTGAAATATACAGTGCAGTAAGTGAATACCCAAGATGTACGCTTTGAACAGTGCAATAACTAGCTACACAGATTCTAATGCACGCTGTGAATCTAGTAGCGTGCACTTAGTTATTGACGTCAGTTATTGCACTGTTTTTTTTATCAAGTATGCTACCTATAATAATCATTAAAAATTTATAGCCAAATTTTAAAAAACATTATCTATACATTACGACTACAGTAATTAAAGACGTTCTGCAAGCTATTGACCATACATGGGCGTGGGCGTGGGGGGGGGTTTGAGAGGAGGGTCTTCACCCACCCCCCAGATGACAAGCTCACCCCCTCCCCCGGTGGCTTACCCACCCCCCAAATTCGCTAGCCGCCCACGTATGCTATTGACTACACAATAACTTCGACAAAAACGTTTTAGCATTATTTCTAGCAAAAAGTTCTATCGGTTTAGTTTCCAGAAACTTTTCTTTGGACAAATAAAAAACTACAAGTACTTGTCCCGTTTCTTTTCTGATCTCTTGTTAGCCAACTCGCCCGGAAAACATCCAAGCAAATAAGCCAGTTCCGCACTATCACCGCCTTCTTCGATGTCTTCATTGAGAGCCCAGGGAGCAAACGCGGACCCGCTCAGAAGTATCACCTGCTTGTAGAAACCTGAAAAATACAAAAAAAATCCTAGACATGGAAATGTGGCCTGTGGGGAAATAAAAAAAACGGGTAAAATGACCAAACTACGCCAATCTACGCGCTGATTGGCCAGTCACATGTTGCATAGAATGTCAACATGTAGCCTGAAAACGACCAGCGCATCTGCCTGTACTAGAACACAGGCAGGCTGGAGACTTGGAGAGTGTCTCACTCTTCTTCTATTAGCTATTATGAACTCTTGATACTATAAATATAAACTAGTATATTCATAGTCATATAGAGTCACAGAAACCTTCAAATGATCCACAGGCTGTGTAGCCCATACATGTCGTTGGAGGGGGATGGGGGGGAAGACCCCCCCAAAATTCGGTCCCGGGGAGGGAAACGGGGTCCCGCACGGGGGAAAAGAAGGGCGAGGGTGAGGGTACCGGCGGGAGTAAAATTGTGGCCAAAATTGGAAAAAATAGCATTTTTTCGTAAAATTTAAGCGATCATTACCGAAATTTTGGCCAAAAACTTGTTAAAATCAGTGTTTTTTGGAAAAAAAGTTAAAAAATGCGTCATTATGGGGAGGAAGGGGGGTCAAAAATGAGTTGACACAGGGGAGGGGGGTCCCACCAAGGGGGGGAGGGGTACCCAAAATTTCGGTGCTGTTACATGTATATATAGCTTAGCCTATAGTATAAAATACCTTTTGACAGCGGACTAAGGGTGAGAAATGAAATAGCAGCCGCGCCGGCACTTTCACCGGCAACAGTAATCTGATCCGGATCCCCGCCGAAGCTTTTGATTTCCTCCTTGACCCACAACAGTGCCTGAAGAACGTCGTACAAGCCGTAGTTGCCTGGCGCGTCTTCCGTCCCGCTGGACCAGAACCCTGAAAAAAAGACACAAAAACGTTAATAAATGCAACTAGTGTCAAAAAAATTAGAATAATCTTAAAAAGATGTTTCGGTGACCAAGCCCTGACAGAATCTAAGGAAAACAAGACTAGCTCAACCAAATCAAAGAGGCTTCAATGCGAATAGTTAACAGATACGTAATGTGAATTTATTAAAAAACAGTAATCATAAATATTTTTTCTAACCCACAACATCATGAAAATGAGGCTTAGCGAATTGTATAATTCTACAATTTTAAATATATTATAGAAATATAAATTATATATACATACCGAATGGACCGATTCTGTAATTGAACGTGACCACCACGACATCGCGACTGACTAAATTCGCCAGAATTCCTGATTCTGGATACATAGACGCTGAGCCGTCGCTAAACGTTCCGCTGTGCACCCACAACATCACGGGGAATACTTCCTTGTCTGTCGCCTAAAGTCACTATGTAGATACATTAACCATAAAGCCGATTCCGTGTCCGTCAACGTGTGCATTGAAGCCCGGTTAGCCCGGTTCACACTTGTCCTTAAGTACACAAGGATGGGGACAAAAACAAACTTGTCCACCTGCTGTGATAAAATACATAATGAAATCACTTCAGTCACTTCACCCTAGTTCTAACATGAGAACTAGTGTTGACTGTTGACTCCACTGTTATGCAAAAATTTGTCACATTCGGTCAAGTCGTTTTCCCGCACTGGCCTCGGAGCAAAATGAAAGGGACAAAAACAAACACGAGTATGAACCGTTCTTTGGTCGGTAAGAAAATGATACTTGACGGCTCCCAAAAGTTTCGTTCTTTGCCGTTTATGTTTAGTGTGTGAACTCAACTAAACATACTCACGGACAAGGATAACTTTTATTAAGCTTCGCTCCTCATGTCACTTACGCTAGGCCTCGGTTCTCACAAGGCAGAAAATGAGAAGTGAGAAACAACATTACAACTTACAAGGTATGTATAAGTTGTATCTATGATATGAAATTAGATTCCTTAATTTCTTAAGTCAATCAGCTTATGTCAGCTTTGCTATTTCATATTTCTGTAGCGGAAATGTTCGCTATTTCCAATTGAACTCACGGAAGTTCTTGGAGTGTAAATATTCAAATAAAGGCAGTCCTCCGACATAATCGATGGATCATACGGCGGGAAGACAGTGGGACACATGGGGCTGAGTTTGGTAGCATTCCAGGTCTGGGTCCACGGCTTGCGCGGTTGTGGGAGCTGAAATTGAAGTGATAAAAATAAGATAATTTACATACACACAAGGACAACAACTACCAAAAACACTGCGGGATAAGAAATGTAAACAAGGCTCGGACAAATACATCCGTAAAAAACACAGTCCAGACTGTTGTACAGACTGTTTAAGCACTTCGACAAAGTTTTAGGGACTAACGTCTCAAAACACCTTTTAGAATTCGTATGTAATAAAAACACTTGTAGAACGCCTGTCTTTAAGAACTCCACTGTAAGGATCTGTAGCTACACAGCTTGTTATAGTATTTAAACCCCTCTGTACATGGCAGTCAAATTGAAAAGTGAACATCTTAAACAGTAAATTATTCACACTTTTTAAACAGAAGCAGTCAGCGTGGACTACGTTGCAAATCTTAGTGTTCGATGGGCTACAGTGCTGCTAAAACAATTAATTTTTCTAGTCCAAATCGACACTAATTAATACAGATAAAATAACTGCTACTGAATAAACTGACCTGAAATCTCAATTCGCCCAGGGGTGCTTCAGCGTACGGAACTCCATAGAACACTCCAAACATGAGTCCAGAGCCATTCTGCAAAGGCACTACTTTTCCTTCCACTTGTCCCTTAGACGTCTGCAGGGTCAGAGGGTGTGATACGGTCAAATGGGCAAGGGCCAACAATACTACTACTTCTAACAAAGGTACCGGGTGGGAGTTAAAAAAGAACATACTAGCAATTGAATATATATATTAAGAGAAAATCAATACATATCAAATATCGAGAACATGAAACATAAAATTGAGCACATCAACACATTCAATTACATATTTGCATGATTTCATTAATATGATGATCTGATACCATCCAAATTCACTATGGTTTTGGGCCTTTGAACCTTTGCAATTTTATCTACTTTTCTTGGTGAAATACATCCAAACAGGGGCGCGCTAACAAGAAAATATACACTAAATTAGCTCGAGATCTTGCTGTTAAAAAATTTCACGCTACATAAACATGGTTGTACCTAAGCGAAAGACGGGGGATCACCGATTCCGGAATTGCAAATGTTTGCAGCCAATCGCTATAGTAGACCTTCTTACTACGCTATCGATTGGATATGTACTTTCACGCAAACAACTTGAGCATCAATTTACACATCTTCAAGCAAAATGTTTGAAGCATCAATTTACACATCTTCAGGCAAAATGTTTGAAGTTGTTACAAAAAAAATCTTCACGCTTTAGCTATAAAATTGGTGAATACTGAGTTATCGACCCATGTAACTATATGCATACTTACAGCAGTATGTCTGTTCGAATTTAGAAAATTACGAAAAAAATATCTAGACAATGAACAATAATACAGAAAATATGCCCTACTGTAAAAAAATGTATCAGCCACTGTTGCGGCAATATCAACAGAGATAATATTATAATCGAACACATCCAGCGAATCATTCTACTCCATACAATCAGAAAAACTAAACAGCCGTAAAACTGAGAATGCACAACTCGACTGAATTGTCTTTTTCCAAGCAAAACCTCTCTAAAAATTCAACGTGAAACGTAGCTAATAATGTTATTAAAAAGAAGAACAAACGCTTAGCATAAGACAATGAAACAATTGAACGAGTTTTTTCAACTCAAAACCTCAAGTAGTCCTCAAACTTTGGAAATTTTCCTGTTACTAAGAGTACATAAAAGTTATTTTAATAACTAAGCTGCAATATTATGTACTCTTGCTAGGCTAGATGTACAAATTCTGAACTTTTGATTCCATTAAGATAAAAACGAGTCGAATCAACCTGAAAAAAACACTTGAAAACAGTCTCTGTACAGTAAAACAGGTTATTCCATAGTAATTTACTACAAAGCTATGTTTAATCGTGATGTTAATACTGAATTTTCAAGTTCACCGCTTTTCCACCGTCAGCTGAAATTAGAAACTCGTGGCGGCCTCTCTAAAACAACTGCTTCTACCGCATACCTTTCAAACTGCACAAAGAAACTACTCAAGCTTAAATACAGTTTATTAGAAATTGTAATTGAGTAATTTATATTGTAAAAGTTCACTTCAGCAAATGCTTTTCAGTTTAAGCATTCTCTTATAAATTATAAAATATGTAATACAGTAACAGTACATATGAAATACTTCAATATACACTACCAAGAGTACATAATAGTGTTTCACTCTTTATAGAAGAAGAGTGAGACACTCTCCTTTCTGCCTGTGTTATAGCGCAGGCAGATGCGCTCGTCATTTCCAGCCCACATGTTGCCGCTTTATGCAATATGTGGGCAGCCAATCAGAAGCGACCTTCGCTTCTGATAGGCTGGACGCCAGTGCACGTGCTCCAATCAGCACGCAGGCGGCCTCACGTGCTATTGCCTGAAAATTGTCAAAAACACATTTAACTTACCAGTTAACATCATAGTCAGCGCATACTAGCAATAATTCCTGAAAACGGGGATAAAAATGTAGGCAAAATACAATTTGGAACAAAAAAAACAAAAAACCCCCCCAACCCGACCGATCATGGCAAAATTTAACAATGAAATGGCTGTAATGGCGGCCAGTGTGCTGATTGGAGCACGTGAGACCACCTGCGTGCTGATTGGAGCACGTGCACAGGCGTCCAGCCAATCAGAAGCGAAGGTCGCTTCTGATTGGCTACTCACATGTTGCATAAAACGGCAACATGTGGGCTGGAAATGACGAGCTCATCTGCCTGCGCTATAACACAGGTAGAAAGGAGAGTGTCTCACTCTTCTTCTATAAAAAGTGAGACACTATTATGTACTCTTGACACTACTACAGTTTAATTCAAAGTTACAATAGATCAATGAAAAGTACAGCACGAAAGTATTATAAATTTGTAATGTGTTTTCAAAGCATCGATGACTCGGTTAGAATCGTGTGATAATGAGCTATTGTGCCAAAAAACTTTAAAATCTATAAAACGTCAACTAGTATTTAATTTTTTACTGGAATATTGGAAGGTAGACGGAAAACACTTCTGTTGATGTTAAAACCTTGAAAAAATTAACTAAGATAATTTCAGTTTTTAAACTGAGATACAAAATCAACAAGCTGCTTTCTGAAATCAGCGTTTGCAGGTACATAATGTCCACTATCGTGAGTGAATAGTTTATAATTAACAAAGTGCTTCTGCATTAGCTCCAGAGATCGTTCTGAAAATTAGGGTATGAAATAATATGCAATATGCAAAAACGATAGATAGATATTTGAATTTTTTATCTTTTTAGGTGTTTTCAGGAATACCCAGTTTGAACAAAATTTCAGAAATTTTTTCAGGACTGTCAGACTTTTTCAGAAATTTCATTCATTTTTGTAGGACAAACTGGATGAATTGAGGACTATTCTATTTTTTGGTTAATTTCTAAAAAAATTAGACCAGGCTTGCCTAACTCCTTTTTGCTGGAAAAACAAACGCACTGGTGTATACTTAACTGTGAGTATCTTGTCATCTTTGCAAAACCAAGAGTACATAATAGCTTCTCACTCTATATAGAAGAAGAGTGAGACACTCTCCAGCCTGCCTGTGTTATAGCACAGGCAGATGCGCTGGTCGTTTTCAGGCTACATGTTGACATTCTATGCAACATGTGACTGGCCAATCAGAAGCGAGCTTCTATTCTCTGATTGGCCGATGCCTGTGCACGTGCTCCAATCATAAAACGGGATAGGGATAAAGGCTAATAACTCATTATTTATTCATAGTCTGCTTGTAAAAACATTAAAAAAGGTTTGCAAATACCTTTGGGGATATTTTGGCAAACTTTCAGCGAAATTGATTGAGAAACTTTGAAGAAATTCAGAAAAGTTTATATCTCAAAAGTTTCTCAATCAATTTCGATGAAAGTCTGCCAAAATATCCCTAGAGGTATTTGCAAACCTTTTTTAATGTTTTTACAAGCAGACTATGAATAAATAATGAGTTATTAAGCTTTTAACTCTATCTTAATGCTTATCAACGCATCAGCGATTATATACTAAAGTGTGTTACGCAGGGAATCTACGCGCTGATTGGCCAGTCACATGTTGCATAGAATGTCAACATGTAGCCTGAAAACGACCAGCGCATCTGCCTGTGCTAGAACACAGGCAGGCTGGAGAGTGTCTCACTCTTCTTCTATATAGAGTGAGACGCTATTATGTACTCTTGGCAAAACTGTATTGTAAACCTTAATATTCTGATTGGTAAATTTTCGATAATTATCAATGTTTTTACCGATTTTTCTTCCCATTTTTTCACTTTTTAAGCAAACCTGTTTTACTCAAATGGTAGAAATCCAGTCAAGCGAACTTGAGTTACAGTGAAACTTCACAAGCTAAAAATGTGCTTTGCAACAGAAATTATTACAGTTAGTAGATTGAGACTAGCACACTAATTCAATGGTCCCATATTCATAAAAAAACAACAATAAAAGTTCTGCAAATTAGCAAACCTTGAGCAATAATTTTATCCGCAGCTCCACACACATGAAAACTGGGCAAATCAACTTTCACTATGTCAGCGGCATCTGGATATTTATCATGGACTGCAAATCCAGCGACCAGAACCAGAAACTTCAGACGACTAGGTAAATCTAAGCAAAAAAATCATAAATTTCATACAGTCCACCCTGCAATGAAGTAATGCGATATAAAAGGCAGAAAAAACACAGCCGTCTTGCCATGTTTAGTAAATCTCGTACTCAGTCTGCTATAAAAAATATACCTTACAACCACAGCTAATGCCACTGATAGATACAGCTTAATGTGGGCTTAAGCAGCCTTACCCAGCCACCCAACAGAGTATATATTAAGTCTTGTTTAACATAAAGCCTAGTTCATAGTAGTGCGGACCTGTCCGTAGTTGTCCGTGTCCCGAAGGTTGTCCGTAACATTTGTCCGTGTCCGTGTACGTCAGCAGAATTAAATTATACTGCTACGGACACTCTACGGACAGTGCGTATGCATATAAAATAACGCCTATACATTCTGCAGCGTACCAAGCGTGTGACAATGCAACCTTCAAAAAATCATTAGAAACGTTCTTAGCACACTAAAATGCAGCTACTGGGCTCATATTACTAACAATTTTATAAAATTTTGCAATGCGCGGAGGAATCTTATGTGTACGCAAACACACATGACTAATAAAGCTTTCATTTGATTGGCTGGTTGCTTACGGACACGGACAAAAGTTGAACTTAATTCAACTTGTCTTCCGGACATCCGGACAGCCTTTACGGACACTCTCGGACAACTTGTTACGGACATCCGGACAAGTATGAATTAAACTACTCTTACGGACAAGGACGCGGACTCGGACACGGACAGCCCTTACGGACAACTATGAACCGGGCTTAAGAGTTAAACCAAGACTACAAAATGCAATGTTACAGTACACCGGGACAAAAACAGTTTGTATAATATACTCTTTCGACTACAAATCACAGAACCACATTTTTTCAAAACAATCACTTGAATACTTACGCTGTCCGTTCACAGCACACCATAATGCTGCGGCTGCGGCACCTTGACTGAATCCAAACATACCATCAAAATTGTCCTGAAAATAAAAAAAATTAGTAACATAATTAACGGTTTCACCTTCTGCTTCAAAATGAACTGTTATAAACCAATTTCAGCGAGTTTTGTGTATTGTGTTATTTACACAGTGAACATGTCTGTTTAAAAATGCTCACATTTACATTTTTACAAAAAAAGTAGTGGCTGAGACAGTCAGACAAAAACAGATTTCCCATGAACACACATCTTTTAAGGCTTCGCTGATAGTGTCCATGCTTTGCGGGATTCCATCAAGAGATATTGGCACAGTGGAGCCATTCTCGTAAATCTTATTCCACCAGCATCTGGAATTTTCTTCATCTGGTTTAGCGGATCGATCAAAATGGGGTCCCGAAATGTACACTGAAAAAACAAATAGGAATGCATTAAGGAAGTCGTAGCTGACTTTTGCCGAAAGCCATTTAAGGTGGTAGTTACGTTTTCGCAGCTTTTTTCAATGTTCTATTTTGTAGCAATTACTAAATCAATTTACAAGCGGTCTTTTGCATATTATTAACCAACTTATTTTTTACAAAATTACATTCTTTCAAGAGTCGATGATACTCATAGTGTGCACGCCAGATATTTTGGTGAAGCTCATCAGCTCAATTTTATTCATTTTTCCCCGTATTTCGTTATTTCTTCATTGTGGTAAAAAAATTCCGCATACACTCAAGAAATTTATACCAAAGGCACATTGATGTGTTATGAAAGTGCTGGTATGCTTAACTAAACGGAATAATTTAGCGGATATATACAGTGAGCAAAAGTTTGCCTCAAATTTTTCTAAAAAGTCAAGAAACCGCAGTTTTTATGACTTTGGTAGGCTGTAACTAGAAAAATACTCAACCTTTTCACTCAATTCGAAAAAGGTATAGCGCAAATTTATTTGGCTACTGTCAAATATGTTTTCTTTGCATTCTTATGAACTGAACAGGATATTGGTTACTTCAACTGAAATCACTCATTGTGCGCAGAAATGACGGATTTTTGAAAAAATTTCAATTCAGTTGAATAGGGCCTCATTGGGGTCAACTAATTTTACATTAAGCACAGTTTTCCCGTAACCGATAAAAAAATGGCGGACAAAAGTTTAAAAAATGACGTTTCAGGAGACTGAAGAAAATTTGCTATTTTTGAAGGGGTTTATTAACACTGCCAATGCTCTTGGCTGCTATGACATATACTAACCAAATTTTGCGGGTATAATGGGTGCATAAAGGACTATATACATGTGAATTATGGTGTCAAGTGGTTATTGGTATTTTGTGATATTGGCATCAGAATTCAGAATTGAGGTAAAAAACTTCAAAGTTACAGATCGCCTAGAACGACTAATAGAAATATGTCATATTTTAGCTGAAAATATTTTTACAATAAAATGGGTTAGACCTTTTTTGAATGGCTTTTCTGAATAGTGTAAGAGCCACAAAAATTTGCATACAATTTTGTAAATCCACAAAAAATCCAGTTTTTGAGCTATAAACTAGCTGTAAAAGTTTGAATCAATGTCAAAATTATCTGAACTATAGCTAATTACATTCGCAATGTCCATGCCAAATTTGATTAGGTTCGGTCAAGTAACTTTTGAATTATTGCAAAAACTTCGAAAACGTAACTACCACCTTAACCGACACTAATACGCGAAGAAAGAAATGGTGATTCAAATAAGGGGCCCACTGCTATCAATACTGCATTTTCATCGGCTGCAGCGTTGACTCAGTGTCACACTATCTTATGTCTTCCGTTTAATAGGTCCAAAGCAGGGTTTTTTTTTCAAAAAAATTGTGAGCAAAATTGAGCAAAATTTCAATTTCAGTGACCAAAATTTCAGATCGGTGAGCAAATCGTAGTTTACGTTTTATACTTGGTTATCGCCATACGTGTACCCAGAAAAACGAATTTATTTCACTTTTAACGCCAAAAGCGAAAAATCAAAAACAACGCTAATTTTTTTTTAAAAGTGGGTCCAAAACACCAAAAAGTATACATCTGGTGGGCCAGCAAGGGTCCAAAAGCTATCAAATCTGGAACTATTACAAAAGTTTTTGACATTGGGCACCGTAAAATGACTACAATCGTCATTATTCGAGACGTTTCAAACTTCAAAGAATTTTGGGACGGGCAACAAAAGATTAAGGGAGCTAGCACCTTTGTGCTAAAATTCACGTAGAAAAAAATTCGACTACACATTACGCAATTAAAAGGTGCATAGACATGCATACAGGGGCGTAGCCAGGACTTTTAAAAGGGGGGGGGGGGTCGCGCCTTGTCCACTTTTTTGCTCACCTTTTGGCACTCGTTATTGCGGAGCACTTACTATTAGATGACCAAAATATAATTTTGGTCATTTAGATTAAATAAGTTCACTGTTGCGGGGGTTTGGGGGCGGAGCCCCCAGAAAAAATGGAGACTTTTTCCATTTTTAGGCCGAATTTGGTCAACTTGAGACGTAACCTCAATTTTTTTCGGCCGAGCGATAAAAACCAAAGGGGGGACCCTTGTTGCCAATTTCTTTAGGTTCGACTCCCGCGACCCCCCTGGCTACGCCCTTGCATGCATATGCTTTCGTGAAAGATAAAAGCAAGGAATACTAAGCTACAGAGTTGCAGAGGTCTGGGGGTGGCAGCCCCCAAAAAAAAGTTGCAGAAATTTTTTATTTTTAGGCCAAATTTTGTCAATTGGAGACCTATCGGAAATTTCTTCAGCCAACCACAAAAAACCAAAGGGGGGTCCCTTTAGAGCGGTGAGCAGAATTTGAGCAAAATTTCAATTTTGGTGAGCAAAATTTCAAAATCGTGAGCTTTTGCCCCGTATTTTGCCTAAAAAAACTCTGGTCCACAGCACGACGGCGCATGAGCGGGCGCATTGCATGGCGTACGTCAGCAGGCGGATGAGCGGGCGCATGGGCGAGCTCAAACGATTCTAATGAACACAGTGCCTGCTGCCTCACATCGCACAATACAGAAGGCAGTCTGAACATTAAAATTCTAGAAACTAATGCGCCCGTTCATGCGGCCGCTCATGTGCCCACTTGTTCACCCGCTGATGCGCCTTGCAATGCGCCATATAGCAAATTCACCCTCGTTTGAATTGGCACCCTAAAGCCTATTCTTTCGGTAGATAACTTTGCAACTTGACCTAGAATTTATGTACATAGCAGACAATACAAAAAAGTAGTAAACAAACAATGCAATATTACAAGTGACTTGCGTCAAGTAGCGCACAAGAACCACTAGTCAGAGTCAGCTATTTTCTAGCATGAGACATGAGTATTGGTACACTAGCATCTTGTAAAATATTTGCTTAAAAACATAAATGTACCATCACTACATGTAGATGTAAACAAAAAGATTCGACATTCATTTAATTTCCACATGTCATTATGGTGATTACCAAATTCAGCATGGGATTTCAGAGCTTTTCGTAGACTCCCGGTTTTCTCTCGAAAGATTTCTGCATTCTGCCTGTAATATATAGCATAAGAATGACTCAGTGCCTGGTACTAATTTATTAAGTTGTCAGTATTGTCTTTTAGAAATCTTTCAAAAGTGTTCTGTTTGTTCAAAAAAACTTCTGTTTCCGGTTTCTTTTAGATTTTTATAGCATAGTCGCCTGTAGAGTAGATTGAACACAAGGACCCCCCTCATGCGCTAGAGGTTTAACCATTGTCGAAATCATGCAACCTTCTAAAAATAACAAAACAGCGATGAGAACCTTAACAGCCAATACCAAACCCCAACAACTGCACTTTTACAAGTTGTATACCGAAGAAGAAAACACGTACGACAAAATCTAGTGTAGGCTAACTCATTTGACAGTACTAAATGTAACCCTGCACAGGTAACAACACCGGCATACTGTAGACCTGCAAGTACATGTCCGCAAATGTTCAATAGACTGTTCGTGGTACAATGCACGAACACAAATGCACAATTGAAATTACAGAGCACGGTGTCATACCTGCCGCCGTGGAGACAGAGTATCTAAAACAATAAGAGTAACATTAAAAAAAGTTGTTGCTTCCATTTCCAGACATTCTATCACAATATAGCGATCAAAAAGTTCGTACTATGCATTGCAAAAAACTATCACCTCCCTGCGCGATCAAAATCTAGAAATTTTCTTACATAAATATCGCTTTGTAATAGAAATTGGTTGACACACTGAGATGCAATTATGATAAAACTATTTTAATAAAATTTCTCACCACAGCTTTTCGATCTCAAGCATGCAAACCAAACGAAAAACCCTCATCGTTCACCAAATTAGTCAGAACGAGGAAGATTGTCAGTGACCACCAACAAACCTTCAACTTGGCCATGATAGCACTTCGTACCAGTTTGCCAAATCGAAGTTTGAGCTGGGTGTTGTTGCAAAATCTAAATCAGACGAAAAATAGTCAATGATGCAAAAAATAATTCAAAGCACAAAACCAACAACCTGGGTTTTTTTCGCTGGCAAATTTTCGCAATTTTGCGAAAAGCTTGAAATTTTTTTCAAAAAATCAAATTTTTTTTCGCAGACTTACTTTAGTTTCTTAATGCAGTAGATTTTACATTTAAATGTTAATAAAACATTATTCCGTCTGTCTAGACAGGATTAAGATCGGCGCAAATTTTACTCTTTTTGGCCAAAAAGCAACGATTTTGACATTTTTATTTAAATTTATGGAGCCGTCCTGAGAATTTTGTGTAATTTTTCACAATTTTCACAATCGATGCTCAGCCGTAAAAAAATTTCAGAAGACTCGGCCAATGACCAAGTTAGGCCTGCAAATGCTAACATTTTGAAATGTTTCTTAGTTATGTCACCTCCGACCCCTATTATACTGTCCATTATTGTTACATGCAGTCGGTGTGATGATACATGGAAGAAAATGTGTCCCATTTACAGTCACTAGAACACCGAGTCACAAAGTTGCACGAGTCCGGGCCTAGGGCATAAAAAAAGTCGGAGAAATTCTCAATTTTTAGGCCAAATTTGGTCAATTGGGAACGTACCGGAAATATTTTCCGACTAAACCACAAAAATCAGCGCATGGACCTTACAAGTTCATCTCCACTGCGTAAAAATTTTTTCGCAATTTTGCGAAAAGGTTTGAAATCGCAATCTTCAATTTTTTTTCGCAATTGCGAACGTTTTTGCGCAAAAAAAACCCAGCCAACAACTAATCAAGTCGCTGCAAGTGTTGCCGACCGGTATGGGGACTTTCTTTTCTGGGCAGAGAACCCTCCACGGCAGACTGAAACCCGAGAAACATCAAAATCTCAATTTCGACAAATTGACCCCTGGGGGCGTCGAGGAATACAGGAGGGCCTCAGACAAATATGGACGTCGGGTTCGTGTTCAGGTGCTCAAACTACTCACAGAAACAATATTTTTTCGAGAAAAAGGTCGAAAAACATTTTTGACCTCAAAGGTACATATCGAAGGGAAAAACAACTTGCAAACCTTTCGGGGCCAAGGACCGCGCCCCACAAGGGATCAGGGGGTCACCAAGCTGGGGCATACAAGTACTCAGGACGTGGGGGAGGTGTTGGTACATATCCATCAAGGGCTGCGTTTAAAAACCGTTTTCAAAAAAGTGGAATCAAGAGTAGTGGAACCAACGATAATTTGAACAAAAAATAATTAAAGAAACAACTCAAAAATAGTCTTCGACGCTTTCCGCCAGCGTTCGTCGTTTCGAAACAAGGGTGAAGCTCGTCGCACGCTAATGAAGAATCTTTCTGCACAGTACGGGTCTGAAGGAGGTGTGGTCCCGGTGATATATATACCTCTCGAAGCTTTAAGCTTTTGTTCTTAGACCTTAACGCCAACTGTCGCCTGTATCACAATTTTTGACCATTTCGGAGAGACGGCGATTCGGCTATAGGTGCTCAAAGCAAATTATTTTACACTGAATTGCCTGAAATAGCCGGCAATAGCTGTAGCGATTTTCACAACTAGAGTGTCTCGCCGTGACTAATTCGGCGATTTCTACATAGCCGGGCTTTGCCTAAAACTTGGCTATTAACTAGAGTATTTTTACGCGGCGGCCTATAGTGCAAACGTGTGCATCAAGAGCACACAAATGCACCTATTGTATCGTTAAACTGCTGTTAGGTCAGCAAATAACACTGTTTGTGTGAGCGTGTGTGTGCTGTGTACGTACGATCGACTGCCTGCTCTCATCAGCGTACCTGTTCAGTGCTGACAATTTTTGCATGTACAAAACTTATTTACTAATCCTGTCGCAACTATGTTTCGTAGAATGTTCATCAGCGCGTCGGATGCAATAAAGTTTGAACTCGTCTAATAGAGGACATGACGGCCATGATATGAGGCGGTCACGGAGTCCACAGGATGGATACCGTTCGCTAACACACATAGCGTGAGCTGACCTAGTCCACATCAGCTGACTAGCGCACAATGGGCATGTGCTTTGTTTAGCTGCTGTAAAACGCTTGCTATAACTCCCGACTGAATTGTAACTGCTCTAAAATATACGAAATGGTACTAATTTATGGCTATACGTTGTTTTACAATACAGTGATCAATTTTGAACTTAAATTGTGAGCGCTAATAACGTTTCATCTCTTACGTAGGTGTCGGGATTTGAGAAAAACTGACGCTCTATATAATTTTTATGATGGAGACATTTTTGGCTTTTATTAGTGACCGTATTGGGTTAGTTGAACACTTATAGGTAGTGCACAAGTTTTTTTAAGTATATTGGTTTCAAAAAATTTTAACAAGTGCCGCGTTTTATATTCGAAGAATATCCTCAGCACTGCAAGCAAGTCGCAACGCAGTCTATCTGAAATAAGTTTAACCCTACTCGCAAAACGTGCTTGTTGAAGAGTAGACCCCTCCTACAATTAGTGGCGATATACAGCTATTGCCGCCAATAGCCGTTTCAAGTACACTGTTTTGACTGAAATAGAGTTCTATAGCTGTTGGCACCTTTGGCTATTTTGGAGATTTTTATATGCCACAGTCATTATAACTGAAGAAACTTGGATGTAGCTGGACTAAGGCTATTTTCAAAATAGATCTCTTAAAGTGGCAAGAAGGGTTGTAGTTGTCTAAAGACAGATTAATAGACATCTACACGATTTAATCAGCTTTGTGTCTTAGTTGAGGAGGTAGTAATGATTTCGACGACTTTTTATATCAAATTCGATTTGCCTGCCATATTAGATTTTTTAGTGAAGGCCATTTTTAAACCGACTAGAATAGTAGCAACAATGTAACTATAATTTTAGAAATCTAGATTAAAAAATGAGCAAATTTTACTCCGTGCGTGACTGAACATTAGCTTTACTTTAGCTAACTGTTTAGCAAACCGAAGCAGTGTCTAGCCTTAAACCAATAATTTTGGCTAACTGAAAAACCAACATCACAATTTTTGACTAATTTAGGAAAAATAGGCTAGCTTTGCTGCAAGTTTAGGCGTAGCTGCAAAAACGTGCTTCAAAAATATCGTCAAATCCTTACTAGCACCTCGAATGAATGTTATGCCTATAGCCACCGACCGAATCATATAGTCAGCTCTAAGAATAGGTCACAAGTCACGACAACGTGATTACAAAGTTTAAAAACTTGACGTATTTAGTCCAAAAAACAGACTCGTGCACAGTAAGCCAAAACACCACCATTAGGTCAAAAGTCAATATAACGATATTTACTGGATAAATATTTATACATAAACTATGACTAGACATAAGCAAAGATTTATTTCAGTAGCAAACAGCTTTCGTATAAAAAGAAACACTACTCAGATATGTACAACATGCTACAATACAGTGAAAAGTCATCAATAAAATAATCTTTATCTCTAAATGATAATCGCTCAATCAGTCCGCCTCTTCCCTTAACTCTGAAGTATTCACTTTGACAGAGGTCGTGAGGTCAGCTGTTAGCAGTTGAGAATTGACTAAAAAGCGTGTCAAACGCATGCGTCACCCTATCATGGACTATTGGTCTTGTCAGAACATAGCACCTCGAAAGATTGGTCGTATTTGGCCTCCATAAAAATAAATAAAATCTATAAATATTGTCGTTGAAAACAAGCCATATATTACATTGCTGACAACCCCTATCAGACTACACTAGACTAAACAGAACTATCAGCTCCAGTTTTCAAAAATAATCCTATCTTCTGGAAGTCCGATTTCTGTCAAATGTGAATTCATGTCTTCAATCATCGACAGTGGTCCGCAAATGAAGCAAATCGGATCATTCGCGTGGCTAACATAATCCAACAATGTTGTTTTGTTAATTCGGGAAACTGAAAGGCAGAAATAGTGCAATGGACAGGGGTTTTTTATATAATAAAATGCTAAAAATTGTGGTGTCAAGTCAACCCTTGTTTAGGGGTGACAATTTTATCTATTATATCTTAAATAGTTAAATTTAAATTATATTATTTTCGCCTAAATAAAAAAAAATAATTAAGACGTTTTTTATACGACAAAAACTTTAATGATTTTATTGTAATCAAACTATTATAGTTAACTCAAAAATTTTCACTTATCATAATCATAAATTATCAGCAACCTTATTTATTACACACAAACATGTTTAAATGATTACACTAATATAAACAGTTTTTCATAAATTTAAACAATATCTAAACCAACTCTGGATCCAATCATTTATACTGGATGTATCCTTGGCGGTCACAAATAGTTTCAGTTTTACTGCATCTGTTTCTTGACTTATTTTCAACAATCGGTCCTGCAAAAAAACAACTATTGTGGTACTGTACAATATTTTGCAATTTTTGTCTACTGTGGTCCACTTCACCGGCACTGACAATATTCAGCCGATCAAACTTACTGTTTAAAAACAGACCAAAAGCGCAGCTCATTCTAATTTTCTTTAGGTAATCCCGTATTCCCTTGGAAAGCCAAGTAATTTAAGTATCGGTTCCAGTTTCCACTAAGTTAACAAAGTGAGACACTTGGTGTTTGATGTAAAACACGTTCCACGTTCTCTGTGTTTATTTATTAATACATTTTTTGCTTTAATGTTTTTAATGATAAACACTGTATATACATTCACAATTAGATTATGAATTTCATTCCAGTCATGAAGCACTTTACCAAAATCCAGCATTGTAATGCCCAATTCGGTAATTTCCTGATAACATCGTCGTCCTAAGCTATGTTTAAAACAACTGCTAACAAACCTTAAACAGTAATTCATTGGCAGTTTTGCCACTGTACAACATGACTATTCGCCTTTGAATATTGAGCTGACGATCCAGATAAAGGGTTTCCTCCAAAACGGACAAAAGGGGGTTTATACCCACACCACCAGCGATGAGGATCAAATCGGAATCAGGGTTGGATTTGGGACAAAACCAAAAACTGCCACCAAACCGACACTGCACCACACTGCCAGGCTGACACTGCAAAAGACCGAAAATTCTACTATATTTAATTAACAAACGAGTATCGAGTATCGACCATAACCAAGCGCAAACTTTATTTTCAATCTACGTGAATTCATCGCATTTAAAGGTATTGCAGACAATTCAAAGGTCTGAGAGTTTTGAAGCTGACATTTCAGTCAAAGCAACTGGAAAAACAAAAACTAGGCAAACTTGTTACTCCGATAATTTACCGATAAAATAAAATTATTAACAGCCGCTAAAATCGGCAGCAACCTTGGTTCCTGTTTTTTACATCTGCGATGGGCCTTCACGTGCGCCCTGTGCGCAAACTATAAAAAATGGAAAACCTAATTTTTCACTTATGCAAGTGCATTAACATAAGAGATTCACCCTCTGACTTCGAAAAACATTATAATACTCTTTTCAAAATTTATATCTGAGCCACAACGTCATACCGTGCTCAGATTTAGCAAACCTTGGTATGAATCCAGTACGCCGGTGGGTGATTGGCAAATTTGACAGCCAAATCAAAACGCTGTGATTGCTGGAATTGATAGGGAGCGGAGCAGATCGAGAAACCACCCACCATGCTCACCTCGGGAATTATCATATCAATCCTGCAAGCAACAAATTTAGGGTCAATTGATCGGCTTAATTCTGCCAATGGCGTCGACTGTCGAATCGATTCGAAACTTTGTCTAACTATCACCGTTGCTAACTATTAGACAATCCATGAATTACTAATTAGTAATGTTTTATACAGGGTTTTACATGATTTGACAAATGAAACGTCACGTCTCCACGGCCCTCAAATATACATCAAACTATGAAACTGTGAAACTATCATGATCATACTTATGCTGAAAAATCAAGGAAATGAAGCTAAAAGAACAATAATCAATATTTAATCACGTCCAAGGGCGTACCCGGGGGGCGGGGGGGATGGTTGAATTCTCTCTCCTCCGAATTTTTTTCCCAGTGAAATTTTACACAAGGTATTTGATTTTTATTACATGGCCGAAAAAATTTTTGATACGTCTCCACTTGACCAGAGTCAGCCTAAAAATCAAAAACCTCTAATATTTCCTGGGGGCTGCCACCCGCACCCCCATACATGTAACGGGGCCAAAATTTTGGGCGGGCGTCTGCGGGCAAATTTTTGGGACCCTCCTCCGTGATCGACCAAAATACAATAAAATTTTGCTAAATTTTGTACAATTTCCTAAAAAAAGTGTTATTTTTTATTAAATTTTGCCAAAAAATTGGGGACCCTCCCCCCCGGGTCCTCGATTTTGGGCTACCCCCATACATGTATGCCCAACCTCTGAAACTTTATGGTTTAGTGGTCTTGCGATTGTACTGCAAATTATTGTGTTAAAATTGCAAAAAAAGCACATTTTAACCATTACAAAAAATCAAAAATTCATTCCCCCCGAAAATTTTTTCTGGGTACGCCACTCATCACATCAAGCAATACTTACCACTGCCCAGCTTTGAACTGAAGTCTAAAACAAACATTCAACGATGTCAATCAAGTTGCGAAAAAACATAATATAAAAAGTATCTGTATACCCAACGTATTTGCTGTGATCTTACATAATACATAGATTACTCGGTTTGACGGCAAAAGGACAAAAATCTCCCCTACCACCCTTTCGTCCAAAAACTACAGAAAGAAATCCGAATACTTTGAATTTGCATCAACAACAAAGCCAAACATTTAAATAAATCATTATTAAAAATTGGAATTAAGATTAACCTACTGCGACAGCTGAGGTTTCGGCGATCCTGGAAATAGGCTGGCTTCATCTATTCCGGTCACAGCCAGCCGCAGACCTTTGGTGGTCGGAGAAAGGTCGCACATGCTCTCCACACACGCTGTGAAAATCACCTACAAAATGGTTAAATGGTTAGGTTACAATATGAAGCCGGCATGAAATGAAATAAAAAATGCTCTTTGGTTCTCTACAATAACAACAAGAATATCCAGAAAACGCTCTCTTGCCGACTTACTGGTTCTCCTCTAAGCCTGTCCCTTGGTTGTATCAAAGACTGGCCCATTATCCCTTGCCCGCGACAGAAAGGACCATGCCACTTGTAAGGCCCTATTGTTAACGTTAAATGATCCAACCAATGGTAAACCCAGAAAACTTCCCACCAATTTTGCACCCTCTTACATGTATCATACAGACATAACAAAATCACACAGCATTCTCACGTCGTGGCGAGGATCCTGAGCGGTGCGGACAAGGTGGTCCAAAGTCGGCATGCTGAGACTGAAACGGCGACAAGTCCATCGAAAGAGGCACAGCATAACACTGCCAGGGGTCGAAACGGTTCCAGGAAAGTACTACATATCACAGAGCTTCATAGAGATAAACTGTCCATGTACACTGAAAAAATAGTCACTGAAAAAAGTTATGAAATCTGTATTTTGCATAAACGTCCTTAAGCCTATTTTACATTGTTCACACTTGAAAGTCAAAATTTTGAACAGCTATTGCAGAAAAATGAATAGCTCTTAACGTGAAAAATTTAGTGTGAGCTAGACTGTCAGATTTCTATACATGCGCAGAAAGACATGAGAACATATGACTTGTTTTTGCCACAAAGTGTGGCCGTATGATTACGGCGTTCGTTTTCCAAACTGAAGGTTGGAGGATAAAGTCCTA
>JASANF010015796.1:0-49034 GCA_030248245.1 Trissonchulus sp. WLG1_4
AGCTCCATAGACGATCAAAAAGAAGCTAAAATTTTGTTTTGCGATAAAACCGGGTCAAGGCATCTTACCTGGTGACCCGGTGACCGGTTTAATAAGTGACCCGAGCTGACCCGGTGACCGGTGACCCCGCTACCGGCTACCTGGTGACCGGTTTCATCCTTGGTGTGCGCTGAATTAGATGCTATAGTAAGTTAATGTGCATTGCATGTGCACAGGCGTCTGGCCAATAGAAGCGGAGCTCGCTTCTGGTCGGCCAGCCACATGTTGCATGTAAACGGGAACATGTGGCCTGGAATGACTTAGAGCGCATCTGCCTGCGCTAAAACAAGGCAGGTTGAAGAAGTGTTCCACTTCATATAAAGTGAGACGCTATTACTCTTGGTGTATGTACAGTGTAGCTGAAAATTAACATCACATGACTCCGGCCAACATTTATATAAAAAAGAATTTGCTGATGCAAATCAAGTTTCTTGAAGGACAAGTATGAGCCCAGCTTTATGCAACACAGAATTTCCTCAAGTGGGTGATCGGGAAGATCTTTGTATCGGCAACAGGTACCTATATTGGTATTACAATTGCACATTTTCAGGTTTGCCTTATTTACATTTGGCTTCAGGCTTAGCCTTAGCCATTCTCTTTCTTTTTCTGAACACCCACTTTACAAGATCCCCTACGATTCTACTCGTTGCAGCTCTCTACTTTATGGAGCTAACAATGTGGGTGTCCGTGACCGTACTTTGGGCCTTCAGCTTTGTCAACACTTTTCACTACGACCCAGATCCAATTATCCGCGCTGCACTGGCACAAGTTCGATCCCAACCTAATCACCCGAGTGTTGTTCTCCGTGGCTCGTGTGCTCACCTGGTGGCGACTGTTTTATTACTTGCAAATGGGTCACTATTTTGGATCCTCATCTAAGATTTGAGGTGGTAGTTTCGAATTTGCAGTTTTTGTCGCGATTCGCTTGAACCAACAGCTGGCTACTTTATGATATTTGGCACACGTATGAAGCACTTTTAGGCCAACATATGGGCAAATTATAAGCTCTTCATTTTTAGTTACACTATAGCTATAACAAACAAAAGTAGTGTTTTTAACATTTTTTGACTATTTTTTCAAAATATACAGTGAACTGCACCACATCGGATTAACTTAAGCCTGAGCTGGAGCTAAACTCTAGTTAAATCGATTTAGTTATATCCCAGCTAAGTCACAGCTAGGCCTGAGTTTTCAACTAATTCTTAAGCGCCAACTTCGCTAAATTTCATTGGTGCAGCGGACTTGAACCGATTTAAGGATTTTAAAGCCTGAGCTAAATCGGTTTAAGCTAATCGTCAGTTCATCCGATTTGGTGCAGTCCAGCCATAAGTGGTGACTCTTGATACAATGTTTAAAAAAAACAGTATTGTTTTTCACTAAATTAAAAAAAAGAACCTAAATATTTATCTTAAGATAACTTTGGAACCTTAAAACGCATATTTAACTGCAACTGTTTTCACGAAAATGACACTTCTCGAAATACAACTCCGATTTTAATTTTAAAATGATGTTATGTAAAATTTAAGCTGCGTATATCTTCAAAGCTCGGCACAAAATTAGATAAATTTGTGTTACAGTGTTGTACCAAAACTCATATTACGACAGTTATATAACCAGGGTTATGAGCTCTGACGTGTAGGTAGGTATCACCCCCATTGTTGACAAAAACGCTCGAAAATACGTGACATGACGCGATGTTTTATATTAGTTTTACGTAGCTTCCGTATTGTCGTTTGACTGTAATAGCGGTCATATTGGAAGTCAGTAGGTCCCTTTAGACTTGGGTGATGAAATTTATTGCCATGGTTGCCATGGCAACGCATAACAGTTCATTATACTAAAACATACATCATTTACTAGAACGTGTCAATTTGCTGATTATGTGTGCAGTCTATATTCATAATATTTAATCAAAATGAAAAAAACTAAATGTCTAGATTCCTTTTTTTGCAATTATTGATAGGCACAACAAGTTTTTTTTGTTTTCTCAAGCCATAAAAATTTTACGAAATTCAAAAAAGTCTTATTTTGAGGCAAATACAGCCTATCCAAACAAAACTATGCATGTATTAAGACACTTACTAGTGAATTTAGACTAAATTGGAATTAAACTTTATCAAGTCATATTTTTTCCATAATGAAAAAGCAAAAACTTGAAAAAATGCAAAATTTGAGATATTTCACAGCGTATTTTGGACAAATTGTCAAAATTGTTAACAAAACAAATACATGTGCTTACGATACAACTATTGGTCTGTGAAATGCAAAAATCCGCTTATAAATAGCTTCTAAAACAACCGAGTAACAGCTCATCAAAAAAGCTGCATACACGAAACTACCACCTTAAACAACAGGTGTAAGGTTTAAAGTTCAAAAAACTAAACTACAGTTAAGCCGAGTACCGTTCGTGTAGTTTCCGAACTGCTCTGTAACCCTGAAGATGGTAAAAATAATTACAGGTCAGAAGCAAATACAACAGCCTATTCACAGCAGAAAGTCGAAATCAGTATACGTAAATGTAAGCATTACTAATAGAAAAAATGTATTAGCTACAAACGTTAACAAACGATATAATCAAACACAAATCGGTAAAATATACCAAATGATATGGTGTGCCTGCAGTTCCTAAAATATACATGTTGTGACACACTGTCTGTGAAATTTTGAAATCTATGCAACAAAAATTGCTTTACCAAGTATCGAATATCGATAATTCGTATCATACATAAGCATATGAGCATATGCAGATTTCACGTAAGAAATTCCATAAACAACTTGATTTGATTTGATTTGACAAGATATCAATCAATTTCAAACCACGCGTTTTGTATTTCAGCTAGCCATGAAAATGTGCGTGAAAACTGCGGTCGGCTATGTAATGACATTCTGTCTTCTAATCATAGCCTTTACCTGTGGCATGAACTATCTCTACCAACCCTACACTCTGATCACAGTCTACCGAGACGGAGAGTTTCTCACCCAAGCGGACAATGCTTCCGATAGATTCAGCTCCTATGCCAAAGCATCCTCTTGTCTCTACTGGGGATTCTACGGCTATTGTCCGCCGTGGGATTTGCAAATAGTTCATACGCCACACGAATTTACACAAGTACAGTACCGACCAATATTACTTGCTACAGACTCCGAAGTCAAAGCCGTGTTGGCGTCACTTAACTCTAGAGTTAAACTATATACATGTATCAACTATATGCTTTGACTTCAGAATCAAGTGGTTCAAACTCTGATTTGATTCCGGAGTCTTTAAAGTCGGTACTGTAGTTGATTTGCAGGAACTTTAACACAACTTTTCAGACATAAACTTTTCGCAATTTCTTAACTTAATTTATTCAATTCAATTCAATAAATTTGAATTGTTTCTGTTGCATAACTAAATGATATGTGAATATTAAATTGTATGAACATTACGGACAGATGCTGACATTATGATGCTCATTATGACTTATAGTAATGAGTTCAGTCACGTATGCAGGCTATCAACAGTATCAACGATTGTAACTCGATGCAGTGTTACAGTAAAGTGTCATAACCAGACTGATACTAAGCACAGAAGCGTGCGGTCTACTTATTCTGCACCGCTGTGCACAGCCAGAGTTGTAATTGTAATATAAGTCACTTGTAGCGCTAGTGTTGTGGTGAAAGTAATTGATACACATGTGTGAAACCCTCGTGCTGGTGCACTCGTGAGCTTCGCGCACAGCGCACTCGTGATCCTACACTCGGAGTTTTACAGAAGCATGCGTATAAATCACTTATAGCACGCCAACCAGTGCCATAACCCATACTTATGTACTACAGTGTGTTACACAGAATCGATGCGTTGATTGGTTGTTTGATGCCCACAGATTGATGATGTGCTTGTTTTTCTACTTTTAGCTGTATGTGGAGATACTGTGTGGCACCTACCACATCATCACTATCGCCATTCTGGTCAAACTCATGATCGCTATGTTCACTAGCAACGCAATGGTCATAATGGTACGGTCACTGAAAACTATGTAGTTCGTACTTCTGATTGTGACTAATCTATTACGTGTAAAGTAGTGGTAATTTTCACGAATGGGATTGTACAAACTAAAGTCTGACCGAAAATTGCTGAAACAAAGCCATACCTATGGGCCATAATATAAAATGCTGCCAAGTTTTCTTTCCAATTATGCCTTATACACTATAAAGTATGTAATAAACTCAAGGAACAACTCGCATTCGGCGCGTAGCTCAAGTTATGTCAGAGCGCTGGTCTGCACATTCAGAATTTTGTGGTTTGCATCTCCTTCCATTTTATTATTCTATAATCTTTACACCCGGAAGGTTTTCGAACACTGGTTGGTGAACAAAGTCACCCTTAAAGTCTTGAGGTATACCAGGCGACCAGAACCAGTAGTACATAACTCCATAACAAGGGTATTCTTACGTCAAGAATGAGAGGGGGATTTTTACAGAAAGAAAGACAACATCATCAATCCAAGGGAGATTGGAACCACCCTTCTCTGAATCTGCAGACCAGTGTTTTACCATTGAGCTACAGGGCCGACGAACTGCCGTCGTAAGACCCTTGAAGGTGATAGTTACGTTTTCGACAGTTTTTATAACGTGCTATAACTTTTGATTGACTCAATGAATTTAATAGCTGTCTTTTTCACGTTAAAGAACTTAACTGAAACTACACTTATGCACATTATCTAGCTTAAATCTGTAACAGGCTCGTCAGCAGACACTGTTATGTAAAGTAGTCAAATTTCGTGAATTTTTCTTGTTTTGCTTGTAAAATTGACAGTGTAATTCCAACTAATTTTATTCTTTACTCCAACATAGCCAAGAACAGGGTAAATTTTAATGCTAAGTTTGGTGCATTTATATGATGCAGAAAAGAAGTTACGGACCCTTAATTTTGAACTTTTTCGAATTTTGAAAAATATACGAATTTTTGAATCTAATTTTTTCACGAAATAGGCTGAATTAATACAAATAAAAAAATCGACACATCCGAAATTGTCTAAAAAAACATGTAAAATAACGCATGAAAAGATTGCAACATCGAGACTTGAGATTTAGTCCACGGAAGTACATTTTTACAGATTTCTGTGAATGTACTTTATTTTAAAAAGAAATGTTACATAAATGTGACGTAATCACAAAAAGTGAAAAGCGGAAGGATAAGTTTTGGCATCTAAATTGAAGGTTTTTGACATGCCCGTGTTATTGTAGCAAGCATTTATCTCATAATAAATTATAGTTTCCTAAATTAATATGCGTACTATAAATTATTGATTGAAAATTAATCCTAAGTTGTCAAGTGTTACTCCTGCAAAACTGTAAAAACCGTTACTACCACCTTAAGTACCCTAAGGGGCCTACCTATCTTACTTCAGACCTAAGCCACTTAAGGGGGGGCTATCTGTAAAAGTGAGAATTTTAAGTTCTCCGATTCGATTCAAATTTTCACACAATGTGGCCCCAGGTAAGGCGCGTCGCAGATGTAACAAACTGGAACCAATGCTTGTGCCATTTTTGTACTAGGAGCCCCCAAAAATTTAAATTTACGAGTAAATCATAAATACAAAAAAGTTTATTGTGCTCACTAAGCGTCCCGTTACTCGAAGCTTTTGTTAACTCTGACGAAGCTGGTTTTTACATGATTCGATAGCCAAGGTCATATCTCATACTCAATGATCCATTTTTTCAAATTTTTGCCCATGGCCTGAGCAATGACGCCAATTGTAAAATCACTCAAATTTGGCAGGCCCAAAAAACGGCCATTTTTTCACCTTTCGCCCTCGATTTTAACATATCAAAAATCTGGATCACACAATTTTGCGTCTGCATTTGGGCTAATACTATGCTAAGTTTCAGCCCGATTGGTTTTTAATGTAGTTTGGGTTAGAATTGTCTAAGTAAGGGCAACTTTTGCTTTTGTACCCTTTTGTACCTTTTGTACGCCTTTTGTCTATGTGAATACACTGACAAACGCACTGAACCAAAAGTGCACCTTCAAGCTTAATTGTTCCAAGTGTAATTGTTCTTATCTGAGGTTGGGGTGCCTTGGGGGAGTAACATATGTGAAAGTAAGCGAAAATGGAGAACTTTGATTTTTGACCTGGGTAGCCCCCCCCCCTTAATGGGCAGAACATGAACTGGCTTGTGTTTATGCCAACATCGATGTGGAGTGGAAATACACCAGAGTGGTAATGATGCTGGAATACTTCGATGCTGACAGCGTACTGCCGCCTCCCTTCAATCTGCTGCCGTCGATGCGCGTCGTTCGGGAACGGTGGCGTTGGCTACATCTAAGGTGGACCAAAGGCAGCAGTACGGCTGCGTTTGGACTATGGGTTAGCATACTGTTCATTTCAAATGCGTTCGACGCGTTCGGTAATCTCGGGGCCTATTCCTTTACCGGATTAAACGGACAGTCCGAGGTTTAGAAATGGCTAATTGGGATAAACGGACTAAACGAGTTAAAATAAGTCAGCGGCTTAATTTTAATTTGACCCCATTCCAAAACCACTACTGTACTTAACGGACTTAACATACATGCTTAACATTAGGTAGGTCCGTTTAGTTTGATTAAAAAGCAGCGCACTAAAAGTTAAGTCCGTTTAATGCGGAAGTTTTGGCATAGCATTTTTTATCTTAATTTTTAAACCGTTTAGTCCGATTAAATTTAACCCTTTAATCCGGTAAAAGAATAGGCCCTTCGATTGGTGTTGTCATTCGACGCGCCTGGTAGTATTGAAACCAGATCATCGTAATTGAAACATTCCATGTGTATTTCATACGAACCGTGTTGGCGCAGTAATCTAAAATGTCCGATAAACTACTTCTAGCTTTTGTGTGAGCTACAAAATTTGTATTTTTTAGACTGGTCCATATATAGTTCATGCTGACAACCCAAAAGAGGATAAACAATATTATGTAAGCAGAACTGTTTCTTTTATGTTTTAACAAGTCATTGTATTTTTTTATGATTTTTATGAAACTTTAAGCTGAATTATGGTGTCCATTTTTCACATCATTTATTTGACATTTGTCCTTGTCCCTGTCCCTATGTCATTAAGAACAAGTATATATACACCGGACTTGAGTTACCCAATATTATTATTATTATCATATTACCCATCATTATATTTCATGACTTTTTCACTTTTAGAATTTGCTGAGTAAACTGGTTCAACGATATTTCAGTTCGAAAAGTATATGTCTGGATGACTGAAAGAATATTCAGCAAAAATTATAACGTAACATTACAAATATTCATTTACAAATGTTTTGTCATCTACAACAGTGGTTTATGTAGCCTATTTGTTAATTAATAAATTGATTTTACATCTTCCTATTTTGTGATCATCTTTTTCTAGTAGACGTGTTATATGTACATACACAACTAATTTTAGTGAAGTGCATATAAATTTAATATAAGTTTATATGATCAATAATATTGCGGTACATGAACTTGTCTAAATTGAACAGTCTAAAGTTGAACAATTAAACTGGATCAGCTTCAAGATAATCTAAGAACGTCGCAACTAAAATATGTAATTTGAAAGTGCTGCTGAATTTTTACAGCTGTTAATTAAATAAATTTAATCCGCTAAACCTAATTTTAAATGAAGATCTGAGCTTTTAGCAAAGATTCAAAATTATGGGTGAAAATGCATAGTGATCCATTTCTGCCCTCAGCGAGTGGTCTCGTTCATTGGCAAAAATTAATGCATAAGATACATTGGCTTTATCTAAAATTAAAGCTAGTGGACTAATCTATAGAATTTTCAGACCCATATTTGCCACGTTTTACTATCTAGGGGCCTTATTCACAATTGGATTTAACGGATTAGATTTAACTTTATGTCGTCAGTTAATTTATTGAAACTTGGCACACATCGAGGTACTGTATGTGAGCCATGTAGAGCGAAATTTCAGCTGGCTATTTTCATTTTGTGCGGCGTTATTAGCAAAATTAATTTAAATCTAATCCGTTAAATCCAATTTTGGATAGGATCCTAAGAGTCTGTTGTTTAGTTCTACAAGTGCTACAGTTGTAAATGCAAATCAAATGATTCAGATGAATAGTTACATATATATATATATATGAATAGTTTATTATAATCCGTCACAAATCACCAAATTCTATACTGCCAGGTTCTTACAATTGCTGGATTTGTAATTCTCCAACTAATCGTAAACTAATGGTCCTAGGTATCTAGAACCTGATTTAGCGGAACAGATAAGATTATATCAGAGAACGCTGAATTGCAAATCTTGAACCGATTTCAGTCTAGTTGTACTTTTTTAGTAATACTAGCTTCAAATTGCTCGTTTTTGAGCTCGCAGACTAAAAAATTTAGAATTCAGTTTTTTTATAACCCTTTCACGCCCAACGGATCATGGGAGATACGCCACGATGAACTATCATATCTGGGGCTATGCAACTTGACTAGTCTATTTTAGTGACAAGATCTTTTAGCTGTTTTTATGGGGAATTGTAGGTCTTCGCATTTGGCCGGCAATTTTTATTTCTACTGCTACGCAGCGAAGCCTATGCTCATTTAAGCAATGTGCAAATTTGACTGTTTTTCGTCGCAAAAGTAGTATTTTCTTTAAGGCCACATTACGAAATTTAAATGCAACTCCGGCAGTCTGCTTTATGTGCATCAGATACAGCAGATAATGTAGTTCATTTATAGCATTCAACTGTGGCAGGCGCAAAGTTGCTGTGTTCTTACTCTAGGGTGAGGTACATATTATGCCTGAGCGATGGCGCAAATTTTTAAAAATTCTCAACTTTGCGCGCTTATGACGCCAAAACGGTGCGTCCTAGACCCTTAATCGACTCAATACGTTTTGTTCACCATTCATTTCTCAATCGAATGGTGGTTTCGCGATCTTTCTACGACGCACGTAGCTCGAGCAATGTCCAAAAAACTAGAAGGTGTCAGAATGAGGCTGTCTAGCCAGTGATACTCTGGGCATTAAAGGGTTAATCAGAGAACGCTGAATTGCAAATCATGAACCGATTTCAGTCTAGTTGTGCTTTTTTAGTAATACTAGCTTCAAATTGCTCGTTTTTGAGCTCGCAGACTAAAAAATTTAGAATTCAGTTTTTTTATAAGGTAGGAATTACCCTTAGCTATGTTGAGGCAACATATGTGGTATACTGACAAAGAAGTGTGGATAAGCCAATATTTTTAAAATCGAGATCTAAAACTTCCTAATCGTCCGAAATATAAAAATTTTCATCATTTTAGAAACGTGGTGAAAATTAGTGCAATGAAATGTAAATTGTGAAGCATTTTTTGCGTTTTCTCATTAAAACTGTTGACTTTGCATTTCGTGAGCGCACACTCCACGAAAGACAGTCAAGTAGCAGTCCAAAAATTATTGCTGCTAACTTAAAGTTGATTAATCAAGTATTTTTATGACTGCTTCTTCACTGCAACACGAAGACCAAAAATAAACTCTACAAACTGGCCTCGTTTTCACTAGAAATAAGAACAATTACAAACTGTCCAATCAGAGCTTAGTACCGATTCAAATGAATCTATCTGATTAGCTGTACCGTTATTTCTTACTGGTGAAAAGTGGAATTAATCTTCTATGCTTATTTTAATATCTACACTTTGATACGTTAGTCACTTTTGAAATATTCTTTCCGACACCAAGGTAAAACTTTTACAAAACCTAGTCAGTTTATGTTTCTCGTACACTTAAGTTCAATTATTTGGTGACTAATTTAATTACTTAGTTAATTTAGACTTTCTTTCATTTAGTATGTATTGCAATTATCAGTTAAACCTAGTTTACAAGTAAGAAATATGAAATACGAATTTATAATCTGACATAAGATGTTTCTCATATAATGTTTGAACCAATTCCAAAAAATATTTTCTATGTCAGTAGAAATGTTGTTAGTATTTCTGAAACACTTCTTTAGGCAGTTAATTTAAGGGCCTGTATTTAAGTATAAACTAAAGTAACTCCAAATTACAATATGCATTAAGCAAAGCGGCTTATAAGCTGAGTAAAACAAGTCATTAAAATAACTTTAAAAGAAACAAACGGAGGTAACGGGATCCGAACCGGGAACTTTCGGGTTCGCGCTTAAGGGGGTAATTGCGTTTTTAGGTGTTTTTTTAAACTACCATAACAGCACTTAACTTCAACAAAAACTAGAGCGGTCTTTTTCTACATTTTTTTACACCTTCTAGCTTTAAAAAACCTTTATTTAAAGCAGATTATCTTTTGCAATTTTACTGCTGCAATCATTTGAATACACCCAATCAGCGGTTTTTTGACTAATTTTTGCGCCACAGTTATGAAACTCCAGATCAGCCAACAAATACTAAACTTTTTGCAGTTATGCACTGACATAATATCCCCACCCGTTTTTTTGATATAGTTGATAAGTCGTTTCTACGTTGAGAAAAGGACATTTTTGTGCAAAAATCACGTAATTTGACTTTTCTCTAAAATTTTCAAAAGCCCATAACACCGACTCTACAAACTATTTTTAGAAAAGGAAAAAAACCGGTGGGGATTTTTTTCTAAAGATAATGTGGTTAAAGTTTCGAAGCCGTAGTCCGTTTTTAGCTTGAGTTCTGTGGGCGCAAAAATTACACTGAAATGTCAAAAACCACGAAAACGACATTACCCCCTTAAACTGCTGTCCACTACTTTATTCATTTTCAAGCATGATTTTTCAACAACCAATAGTTTTTGCTAAATTTCTGTTAACTCGTGAACAAACAAAGAACATGTTTAACTTTCTGAATATTTGCACAATAATAACTTCATCTTCATTTTCTTAAAAAATGGTCTTTCGAATGAGCTTACAAGTAATCAAACTATAAAACATCAATTTTCTCACGCGCGTAACCATAGCAACAGTTTTTTTCGCGGCTAAACGACGTCTGTCTGTCTAAAGCTTACATTACAACGCTTCAACTCAGTTTGTCAATGTACTTGGCACCAAATTGTATTATTGAAACTGTAGTGTTGGAACTGCACTCAACCGAAATGAGGGTTTCATGCAATATTCTGTGCAGTTCTGATTCTTAAAAAGGTGTTTAACTTTGGACTCTGTCTAAAACGTTATTTTCTAATGAGTAGAAACATCGTTTAGACACTGAGAATGAAACCAGGAGAAAATATTGCTATATATGTAGTTAAGAAAATTTTCATTGAATAAAATTTTAGTTCAGAACTTTTAAGTTTTTGTCACCTATGTTTTGGAGAAACTCTTCTCATGGGTTTGTCATATTTGCGATTCATGAAAATCAAAAAATCTCAGAAGTCAAGTTCTATTCCTTATCCTTGCTGATAATTTGCTTGTTACAGTATTTTTTATTTGTACTTCTACTTTATCTTATATGTTATCTTGGTATGCAGTTGTGAATAGACCTTAAGGCTTAGGAAGCAATAATATACACCAAATACTTGGTCAGTTAGTCACTGATATTGTGATTTTCAAAAGTGAGCGTTCACAGAAACTAGAAGGACGTGTGCGTTTGCTTAATCTTTGTGTGGATAGGTTGATTAAAATGTTTTGTTGAGTGTTCTGTTCAGTTTTTAAGCCTATTTAACTACATTTAATTAAAGCTTTATATCAATTAAATTAAGTTAAATTAAATGGAGTACAAAACTAACTCAATTTTGCTCTGTCTTAGGTAGTGTCTACATAATCACAAAGCATTGGGGAAATTATCAAAAAAATTTTATATAATTACTTTTTAAAAATATTTTAATTTTTTGAAAAATTTTAGAAATTGTTGGAAATTTCCGGGAATTTTCGGGAATTTTCCGGCCGAAGAAAATTTCCGGAAATTTCCCAACCATAGGGTCACTATCCGCGGTTACTTAGCGGTTACAGTGTGTACACGTCAAGACACAGCAACCGCGGATAGTGTAACCGTTTACTCTAAACTAGGCATGGGCACGTTTAAACGGTTTGGAACCGTTTAAACGTTTACGGGTTCAAAAAACGCGGTTTTAGAACCGTTTACCGTTTAGTACGTTTAAACGGTTAAACGCGTTTAAACGTTTAACCGCGCTTAAACGTTTGAACGCTTAAACGTTTAAACGCGGTTAAACGTTTAAAAGTTTAAACGTTTAAACGCTTACATGTATAATCGTTTAAACGTTTAAACGCGTTTAAACGCTCACTTGTTTAACCGTTTAAACGGGTTTAAACGCTCCCTTGTTTAACCGTTTAAACGCTCACTTGTTTAACCGTTTAAACGTTTAAACGCGGTTAAACGTTTAAACGCGGTTAAACGTTTAAACGTTTAAACGTTTAAACGCGTTTAAACGTTTAAACGCGTTCACGTTTAAACGTTTAAACGGTCAAAAAATGTTAACAACCGGAAAACGCGTTTAAACGTTTAAACGCGTTTTCTCATTTGTAAACGCGAGCGTTTAAACGTTTACAGATTTTTGTAAACGTGCCCATGCCTACTCTAAACGAATAGTGTAAACGGTTACTCCAAACGGATAGCGTAACCGGTTATACTTCGTGTAGGTACCCGTTAAGAAATAATGTTAGTTTAGGCTGCTGAATTTATGCAAATTAGCCTTCAACCGTGCGCAAGTGATTTGCCGCGTCCGTTACTTCACAGTTAGGGATGTTTTCAGTTAACTGCTAACTGATTCATTTTCAGTTAAAGTTAAGCAGTTAGAGTTAACTGATAATAACTGATAACTGAACTGCTCTGATTTTGAAAAGCAGTTAAAAACTGATAACTTAACTGCACAATTCCTAAAAGCAGTTAACTTAACTGTAACTGAACTGCTTCGGTTGTAAAAAACTGATTGAAATCAGTTAACTGATATTCTTTTCAGTTACATGCAATAACTGAAAATCATTTTCAGTTATGCGTCGAAACATCCATAAAATCCTTTGTAGCGTTCTGATTGTTTACTTTTTGCAATGATTTTCAAGTTTTTGTCTCTGTAGAATTGTCGCTAAAAGCATTGAAAGGACAAAACGCCAATTAAATGAATTATCAGACTTGAATTTCCAGTTCAGAACCACTTAAGGTGGTAGTAACGTTTTCGACAGTTTTGCAGGAGTAACACTAGACAACTTACGATTAATTTTCAATCAATAATTTATAGTACGCATATTAATTTAGGAAATTATAATTTATTATGAGATAAATGCTTGCCAAAATAGCTTGAAACAATCATTTTTAATTTTCACAGAATATATTTTTCAGCCAGTTACGACAATTTTTTTGTCATTTTTATGTTTAGCTAAGCCAAAGTAGTAGCTAGTCAAAACGGCCGTTTATTGAAAAAAGAAAAAAATGACACACGGGCATGTCAAAAACCTTCAATTTATATGCCAAAACGTATCCTTCCGCTTTTCAGTTTTTGAGATTACGTCACATTTATGAAACATTTCTTTTTGAACTAAAATTCATTACACAAAAGTCCGCAAAATTTGACAACTACTATAAGGATTTTGTTCAAAATTTGGGATAAATTGGCACACATATGTGTCTACTTTATACTGAATTTTCAAAAATTTTGTTTGCTTAAATTTTGCGTTACATCAATTTTATTAACAGAAATCTGTAAAATTGTACTTCCGTGGACTAAATCTCAAGTCACGATGTTGCAATATTTTCATGCGTTATTTTACGTGTTTTTTAAACAATTTCTGATGTGTCAATTTTTTTATTTGTAGTAATTTAGCCTATTTCGTGAAAAAATTGGATTCAAAAATTCGCATATTTTTCAAAATTCGAAAAAATTTAAAATTGAAGGTCCGTAACTTCTTTCCTGCATCATATAAATGCACCAAACTTAGCACTGAAATTCACCCTGTTATTAGGTATGTTGGTGTAAAGAATGAAATGAGTTCAAGAGACACTGTCAATTTTACAAGCAAAACAAGAAAAATGCAAAAATTCACGAAATTAACTACTTTAACAGTGTCTGCTGACTAGCTTGTTACAGATTTAAGCTAGATAATGTGCAAGTTATGATAATAAGTGTAGTTACAGTCAAGCTCTTTAACGTGAAATAGACACATATTAAATTCATTGAGTCAATCAAAAGTTATAGCACGTAATAAAAACTGTCGAAAACGTAACTACCACCTTAAGGTTCTGCTTGTTATTTTATTTGATTCATTGTTTTATGTTTTATTCTATTCTGGGCATTGCTTCGCACCCATTCTTCCAAGAGTTCATGTCATTTACAGTTGCAACTTGGCAGTTGTTACAGAAGTTTAAAGTTTTCGTTTTGAAATAAATGTTTGATCCCATGTTGACAAGAGGTTTTTTGTTTTGAGTAGATTCAAATATTAGTAATTAAATAGTTAATAATTAGAAATTAATTAAGTTCTAAATTTAGCAGAAACTACGTGAAAACTATAGCAAATATCGGGATTAGCGGAAAAAGAAATCAGCATTTTTAAAGAAATAACTGAAAATATTTTCAGTTAAAGTTATCAGTTACAGTTAAGTTAACTTAACTGTAACTGAACTGATTAAAATTTCGCAAAATTAACTGATAACTGAACTGATCTAACTTTAACCTAATCAGTTAACTGATTAACTGAACTGATTAAGATTTCGATAACTGAAAACATCCCTATTCACAGTACATATCCACATGTGTGTGCAAGCTACATTCAAGAGATTATAAAGGCATTATGCTGAGTGCTGACAGCTCAGCATTTCCCAGTAGCTCAACAAATGGTACGTCGCTGGTCTGCAGGCAGATCTAGAGATTGGTGGTTCGCATCTTCCCTGGGTCATTATAATGCTCATGTTGTCTCGTAAAGAATTTCCCTTTGTTTCTTGACGTTTAGTAATCGTGTAACCGTTTAGTAACCGTGTAAACGTTTACACGGTTACTAACGCGTAACCGATTACACGGTTCGTATCCGTGTAAGGGTTACACGGATACTTAGTAAACGGTTACACTGATACTGTAAACTGTTACACGGATAATTAGCGTGTACACGCGGATAATAGCAGTAACCGTTAGTTAGCGTGTACACGCGGATAATAGCAGTAACCGTTAGTTAGCGTGTACACGCGGTTAGTAGCCTTTAAAACTACCACCGTGTACACGGATAGTGATTTTGTAACCGTGCCCACTGCCCAGCCCTAGTTATCGCCAATACGTGTGCAGTCAGTGTACTGCCTTGGATGCCTTAGTGCCTAAATCATTCTGCGTCAATACACGACAAGAATACCGTATTTTCTCAAATAGAGCTCCAAGGCTTTCAATTTTTCGTGAAAATTTAAAAGGAGGTTCCATTCAAGACAGGGGTTTTATTCAAGTCGGGGGCTGTATTTTGTGAACTATTCAAATGGGACCCTATTCAAGACATGGGCTTTATTCGAGGTAATACAGTAGCTTCGTTTCGTATCAACGCAGCAGTGATTATGCACTCAGATACGTGACGCAGTAAATCTACGCACTGTTTAGCTGTCTGTACACAGCCTGTGCTGCTCCAGCTATTCTCAACACTTTTTGGCCAAATCAGCTATGACTAGGCATGGGCACGGTTATCGGTTAACCGACGGTTAACCGGTTAACCGAAAATTTTTCGCTTAACCGGTTAATGAAATTAACCGAACGGTTAACCGAAACCGGTCGGTTAACCGGTTAACCGAAAAAACGGTTAACCGGTTAACCGATTGCAGCAGCGGTTAACCGTTTAGTTTGGAAAACATAATTCTAGTTGTACCCTAAAAGTGCCGTTTTAATACGTATGGCATATGTTTTAAGTATGCCACCCATCGACGCGTACTCGGGTCGGTACCTACTCATTGAACATAAATTAATTGGTTTCTCTTGGTCATAAAGTCAATTGCCTGAGACTCAGCAGTACAGCGGCTCTTGCGAACTTAATAGTTCGGATAAGACTCAAATAACAAAGTCTTAGCCGAACCATTTGCCTCAAAAATGACAGGTAAGGTGCAACAAAATTGACATATTTGCAGGATCTGTGGTAACAGACCTACCACATTTCAATAGTGTCCTATGAACATCAGTTAAGTTTAGTATACACTTTTGTTTAACTCAGTGAGTCGGTTCTTATTTGTTGTGTGTATTAGCTTCTTGTTATGGTTTTTGCTAATATTATTTAATGATAATTTTTTTAAGCAGCTATGCGCAAAGTATTAATTGTGAGAGTGTTGTCTGTGAAATTTGTTGTGAAAGACGATTATTAAACCAGAGGACAATTATGTAATGTTGTAACTTTGTAGGAAGGGCAAAAATTTTTCGAAAAGTCAAGTTTGCCCGAAATTAATGACTTCAAATTGTTTAAATGAAGAGTTTGAATCGAAGCTGTAGATGAAGAGATAGCCATGACCATTTTGCACGTGTACTGAAAAATTTTATATTTTACAATTCAACTGAAACCTAATCTTGTGTCAATTTTTTATTAAGGGTTTCTTAAACATGCAATTTAAGTGATAGTCATAATTGCAATAAGAGTTTTTTGTGCCAAAATAATTTTAGTAATTAATGTTTAATAGAATATAAACTATCCTAAGCAAAATGACAAAAAATATCCAGTTTTAAATACACCAAAATTAATTTTAAATATACCAAACTAAAGCATTCCCCTTATGATTTCGGTCATTTTCTTAGCTAAATTTTCTAAATAAGGGTATCCAAGAAAGCTCTAAAGTATTAAATGCTAATATGAACAAAGTTAATTTTTATATTATTTGGCTTTATTTCATATTTCGGCCTACATAATTTAAAGAGTGTCTAAGGCAGTGATACACTATTATGTACATACCTACCAGGGGTGGACGCGGGTCGTGGGTACCCGCGGGTACCCGCGGGCACCCGCGGGTTGGGTTGGGTTGGGTCGGAAAATTTGAGCCGTGGGTCGACCCGCGGGTACCCACTTCAGGCTGCGCGGGTCGAAAAAAATTTTTCCGACCCGCGAAAACTGGAACCTGAAGAAATTGTCGACAAGGGTCCCCCCTTGGTTTTTATAGCCCGACCAAAAAAATTTCTGATACGTCTCCAATTGACAAAACTTAGTCTAAAAATAAAAAAAATTTTAAACATTTTTTCTGGGGGCTGCCGCCCCCAGACCCCTGCAAACTCTGTGGCTTACTATTCCTTGTTATTAACTTTCATGAGAGCCTTTATATGCATTATATGCATGTCTACTAGGTACATAATGCTATATTTACTTGTGTAATATATATACTGTCTGATATGAAAGTTCCCACCTTTTGTTTTTAATTTACCTGTCGGAAAATTTATTTAATTACGTCTCCAATTGACCAAATTTGTCCAAAAATTCAAAAAAACATCCATTTTTTCTGACGGCTGCCGCCCCTAGATCCGCGCAACAGTTAATTTATTTACATCCCTAGTTTAAATGACCAAATTTACATTTTGTTATGTAAGCCACTTCGCCAATAAGTGTAAATATAAACGGATTCTGGAGGCTGAAGCCCTCAGACCCCGCAATAGTGAGTTTAAACAAGTGAGCAAAAAAGTGGACAAGGTGCAACCCCTTTTTCAAAATCCTGGCTACACGCCCCTGTATAATGTACGTTATGGTTATAAAGTGGTGGGTCAAGGTGGGTCGCGGGTCGGGTTTTACGGCGCGGGTTGGGTCGCGGGTCACCCACGAGTGTCGAGTAGCGATCGACCGGAGGCTCCGGCTCCGGCTCCGGCCGGATTTGAGCCTCCGGCTCCGGCTCCGGCTCCGGCAAAAAAAGTGCCGGAGCCGGAGAATTTTCATTGTCCAAACTTTGGCGAAAAGTTCAAATTTTAAGAAAAAATTACAAGGTTAACGAAGCGGTTAGTCAGTTATATACAGTATTTATATTACTGCCAGAGTGCCAGTTTTATATATATATATAATGGACGTGACTACCCATCTCTATTATTATGTATTTTTACGTCTCCAATTGACTAAACTCGGCCTAAAAATCAAGAGTTTCTCACACTTTTTTCCAGGGGCTGCCGCCCCCAGACCGCTATAGGCTTGTAACTACCTGACTTAGTGATCTGAACTTGACTTTTAGCTCTGATGTTTTCGGCCGATCAAATTTAGTACAATGTGTTGTTATTTCGCAAATTTTTGTGTTAAAATAGCAAAAAAGTTCATTTTTACCCATTACACAAAATCGAAAAGTCATTCCCCCCAAAGTTCTTTCCTGGCTACGCGACTGATATATATGCCTAAATTACAGAGGTCGGGGGGCCGGTAATCCCCGGAAGCTAGAGACATTTACGGCATTGTATCTTCGACAAAGTGCAATCTAGGGTTGTTTCAATTATGGAATTATTTTCAATTTCAATACCATTATCAATTTTTTGCCCAAATATTTTCAATTTCAATACCATTATCAATTTTTTGCCCAATTATTTTCAATTTCAATACCATTATCAATTTTGTGCCCAAATATTTTCAATTTCAATACCATTTCAATTTTTTTCTTGAAATAATTTCAATTCAATTTCAATTTTGCAAATATTTTCAATTTCAATTATTTTTCAATTTTTTTAGCGTAACTGCTGAGGCTTTTTTAATAAGTAATATTATTATAACTGTTTGTAACTGTTCATCTGTTAACTCAAAAATGCTCGCAATTACACGCACCGCGCACGCACTTACGGTATTTAACCAGACGGACTCTAACACGTGGTTTTTTATCAATCCTAGAGTTACGAGCGTCGAAGAGAGATCGTAAAACCGTCATTCACGTTGCAGAACATTTGATTAAACTCACTGTGTTACTAAACCCAACGAAAGTGAATGATGTAAAGATTTGAATCCACTTTTTAATAAGTTACGGATCACAACGAAAGACACCACGAATTGTGACGACAAAAAAGGAATAAGGACTACCTATGCACTCAGTAAAAGTGTATATAAGTTAAAATATGTAAATTTTTTTCAATAGCCGATTAACCATGTGATGCCACTCAAACTAACTTACTGCAAACATGTTATACTTCTAATCTCGGTGAATAGCATAATTTTTGGCAATCTGGTATCAATACTTTTTGTAAAAGTTGTGTTGGAACGTTTAAGCTAAGCCATTGTACTGTTATAATCTGCTATGCACTATGCAGTCCCTCTGTTATCTGCTATGCACTTAGTCACAGAAATACAGATCAGCGTAATTGCTATGTTTTACTAAGGGTCTATTCCTTTACCGGATTAAAGGTTAATTTTAATCGGACTAAACGGTTTAAAAATTCAGCTTAAAAATGCTATTCCAAAACGTCCGGATTAAACGGACTTAACTTTTAGCGCGCTGCTTTTTAATCGGATTAAACGGACTTCACTATACACGCTAAGGTAAAGTGTGCATGTTAAATCCGTTTAGTCCAGTGGGAGTTTTGGAAAGGGGTCAGAATAAAATTAAGCCGCTGACTTATTTTAACTCGTTTAGTCCGTCTAACCCGATTTGCAATTCCTAAACCTCCGACTAAAATAAGTCCAGTCCGTTTAATCCGGTAAAGGAATAGGCCCTAAGTTTTTTAGACTTAAGTATCATACAAGATAATACAACTCCTAGCTCTATAGACTCCGCTTACAACCCGTTTGTTACATCATTGTTATGTGAATCTCCGGGTTGGAAGATTGCTCCTTTTAGGGGCTGCTTGTTTTATTCTAACCTGATATCTATTCTTAAACTTCGGACCAAACGGTTTCGGTCCAGTCTATTGACAGTTTATTAACAAAGGTACTGAAATAAATCGTAATGTGTTTACAATAACAAAGGTTCAAGCTGATAATAAAGAGACCTACGCTCAATTGAAAATAATAATTGAAATTAGACAATTTCAATATCAATTACGTTTCAATTATGGCTGTTCACCAACACATGCTACATGCACAAACAGGCATACAGACAATACTTCTTTCCAGCAACAGACATGCTGTAAAGTCAATCAGCCCAGCATAATTGATATTGAAATTGAAAGTATAGTTTCAATTTCAATTTCAATTAAAATAGTTTCAATTTCAATACCATTATCAATTTTTGACCAAATTATTTTCAATTTCAATACCATTATCAATTTTTAGGCTAATTATTTTCAATTTCAATATCAATTATTAATTGATATTGAAATTGAAATTGAAAGTGGGTTTCAATGATTAAATGAAATAATTGAAACAACCCTAGTGCTGAGAGACCGACCTCGAAAATTCAAAAATCGCAATTTTAACAAATTCGCACTAAATAATCAAAAACAAAAATAAAGTCTAACTAGAGGAGCGCAAGGGCTACATTTTGATATATGAATCATGATTTCAACGCAAACATGCTATTAGTTATCGCTTGCCGAAAATTCACTCACGCGCAGTGCTCTGGCAGTCACATGACATTATCACGTGATTTAAGATGGCGCTCCTGAAATGTGACTTTTCGAAAAACGGCAGTCTGCGGCCAGTTTTAGATGCACAGTGGCAAGCTGGTGTAAAGTATGCCTAAACACAAAAAATTAAGTTGATTGATACGAATTAGCATTCACCGTAGAGCAAACGTGAGTGGAATTTGGCTTGCGATATCTCTCCACAAGTAACTAGCTTTTGCACAATCAATAGCTCATTTTGCTCGCCTCAACGTAATCGAGCGGTCGTAAAATATAATTTTTGATGAATTTGATTGATACATTGAAAAACACTTGCGATTTTTGAAAAACATAAATTTGACTAAATTTTTCTAACACTATCGATATCGATCAAAATCAACTTTTGCGACCGCTCAAAGGCAACAGGGTGTGTTTATGTGCCAAATTTTAACTTTTTTGGTTGAGCCAATTTTTTAAAATCGCAAGCCGAAAATTTGCGTTTGTATTCACACTTACTATATTTCTGTCTGATGCAGAAAGTGTTGCGTTAGTTCACAAAAAAATTATACCACACTCAATAAAACACCAAAAATTTTTAATTACGTTCCAGTAAAACACAACTGCTAGTGTTTTTCAGCCTTTCAAATTCATTACATACGTGTAAATGCACTGGCTTGTGAAGGCATTTCCGTGAAAATCTATTTTTCTTGACAAAGGCCCGTATTCACATACTAAGAGTTATTCAAAAACTAACCTAAGTTATGGTAATGTAGCATTAACTTGAACGAAACGTTATTCACAAAATCAACGCTAAAAATTAGTCTTACGATAAGCAGTTTAGCTTTTGCGCGTTTTCAAGTTTTGGCCAAAACCCACTTTGGCTTGAAGTGCGCTCCCTGCTTGATGTGGATCCGGAATTCGTTATTTATCCGCATTTCCATTTGGTATTTATAAATCCGATTATAGATTTATTTAAATTACTATTTCTTATTAATAATATATATCTCAACACAAAAAAGCGCAGGGGACCCAAAAAAAAACGCCCGGGGGGGGGGGGGGGGGTGCATGAAAAATACAAATTTTCAAATAGAAGTTCTTGAAGAAAAATTACTTCGATTAAGATGCTCTACTCAAAAATGTAAAAAAACGAATTCTGGACAACAAAGTGCATTTTTTTGTAATTGTAGCGATTAAACGAGCAAAATGGATCGAATTGGTCGGAAAAGGTTACTAACATATCCCAAACCGCATGCCCTTCCTCCCCCCCCCGCCCAACAACCCCCCCCCCCCCCCTACCCCTTCCCCACACCATCCACTAACTAAGCGCTTAGCGCTTCACAGGAAAACCATTTGTTCAAAACTAGTCCAAAACTAGTTCAAAACGCTGACAATTTTGGACTAGTTTTGAACATGCCCATTTTGTTCAAAACTAGTTCAAAAGTTTTTGAACTAGTTTTGAACAAATTCAGAAGCCAGCGTGCAGATTTTGGACTAGTTTTGAACGTTCAAAACGAGTTCAAATTTAGTCTAAAAAGTTTTGGACTACTTTTGAACTATTTTGCAACATGTTGTTTTCACGCTGCTCCATTGGTGTTTTATCCCTTTTTAAGCCTATAGTTAACGTGCACTATTATACTATGCTGTGTATGTATACTTCTACATTGCTGTTTGTTGTATATATGTTTATGCTGTTTACTTATAGGTTTATATACAATTACTTCTACATTGCTGTTTGTTGTATATACATATGTATATATGCTGTTTACTTATAGGTTTATATACAATTTTACAGCTCCTATTAATTTTACTCTGAATATCATCTTACCACTTCTTATTTCTGGCTAAGTTAACGTGTTGCGTTGAGTTTCGTATTGCGTATATCATGCTTTTTTTCGAAATTCGCCCTACGCTTTTTAGTGTGTTCTTATAGGAAAATGTGTGCGAAAACACAGTTCAAAACACATAAAAACCGAGACCAAATTCCGAGACCGCAAAAAACCGAGACTCTGCCTCTGGATCATTTTTTGCCATTTTGTTACCTATTGATTTGATGACTTTTTCCAAGTTTTTAGTAAAATTACAAGACCATGGTCAGACACCTTATGTACATATATCAGCTATATCACGACAATTCGGGTACATTCCGGGCAGGGTTGGCAACATATATGTACAGCACCAAAATTTTGGGTACCCCTCCCCCCTTGGTGGGACCCCCCCCTCCCCTGCGTCAACTCATTTTGACCCCCCTCACTTCCAAAAATGACACAATTTTTACCTTTTTTGACCAAAAAACACCGATTTTGACAATTTTTGGCGAAAATTTTGGTAAAAATCGCTAAAATTTTACGAAAATATGCTAATTTTTTCTAATTTTTGCTAAAATTTTACTCCTGCCGGGACTCTCCCCCCTTCCCCCGGGACTGAATTTTGGGGGGCGGTTTCCCCCCCATCCCCCCAACTACATGTATGGTTGGCAAGTCGGGATAAAAAGCTCGGCTTTTTATCCGTAAGTCTGGCTTGAAAAAGCCGGGATAAAAAGCTAGGCTTCTGCGCAAGCCTGGATTTTTATCCAAGTTTTTTTTTCAATCCAGGCTTGTTCAAGCCTGGATTTTTATCCGAGCTTTTCGGGGTTTTTGAAAAAATCAGTAAAATATGTGTAGAAGCAGGGATTAAAAATCCAAGCTTGATTTTTATGGATACCATAAGCTCGGCTTTTTATCCTAGCTTTTATGAATACTAAAAAGCCTGGATAAAAAGCCGAGCTTGGTTTTATGAATACGAAAAGCCGGGATTTTTTTGCTCAAAGCTCGGATAAAAAGCGAGCTTGCACTTTTATGAATACGGGTGCAAGCAACCGAGACCACGACTGTTTGATGCCTCAGCGAGCGACCCCATAGCCCAAAAATTATTTGATTGTGCCTAGGTATTTTCAGATCCTTGACATCCGGTGAAAGGTTGGGACTCAAGAAAGCTCATCTGCACACTCAGTTTTTTTATTTTTTCACCACCCTCACGGTTACGGTGAAGTTTGGAAACTGCACAAACAAACCGTACTCAAGCTTTTGAAGGTCGAGAAAACTGCCCTGTGGCGAAACAGCAGGCAATAGGTGAATAGGTGACGCCTTTGATGATTCCGGGCCTTCCGCTCCCCCCGCTTAAGTTAGCAGTATTTGGTATATATAGTGCTGCGGGGAAAAACCCCTACGCGTTTTGCGGGGAAAAAACCCAAGTGCTTCCTGCCCGAGCTTTTATACATAGGGCCTTTTTGAGTATGTAGGTGGGAAAATGACTTACTACACCAATTTCTGTGCAGTTATGAGCCCTGTAGCATTTTTTATAAAATATCAACATTTTGCATGTTGAAAAATTCCAAAGTGACAAAATTTTCCAAATTTTTGACTTGTCATAATTTTTCACAAAAACAGTTTTGGCCAACGCCCAACACCGTTTGCATTTTTCAAGAGAGTTACCTTTCCTCTATACTTCTGAAGCTCGAAAACTGTGAAAAACGTTGTGGTTGACCTGTGACTGGTCAAAGTTTGTGCGGGAAAAAAACACTTGCGGGGAAAAAACCCTATTTTGTTTGGCGGCATTTTTTTGCTAAACTCACCCATTGTTGCTACTAAAGTTAGTTCACCTGGGCTAACAACATGCGTAGAGTTCATTACAACCGTTTATTTGGCCGCAAAACGTCGTTTTTTGTCATTTTGGGCCATACCCCGACACCCCTTAAGAAACCTGTTTTGGTGATGTTTCACTACAATTTAGCATTTTCTTGGCTGCGCATGTGTGCTTGACAGTGCACTGACATTCCCTTTCTGCAGCAGACAGTTTGCCTTTTTATGCTTCACATTATATTTGGAAACTCAAATACCAGCGAGACCCATTTTGGATACCGCTTATGTACGTTTGCCTACAGGGACTGTATCAGGGTTGGCGCGTTGCTATATCGGTTTATCGGGGCTATATATAAGTGCTGGCAAAATTTCAGCCGGATCGGTCAAGTATTTTCTGAGATACCCCCGGGGACCCCCCAAAATTCACGGACTTTCGCTCTTTTTTTCCCAGAACTTTTCTCGCAGGTAGTTCATCCGAGCGACACCTTTTTTGGTTTTTCACATTTCGTATAGCCTGCAATAGACAAGGAAAAAATGGTTTTGCTCGGGTGTTTCCGTGAGAGGCTGTGCTAGGAGGGGGGAAACCCTTTTTACGGGGTCCAAAAAATGACAAGTACGAAAAAGTTTAGCACACTTTTTAAGAAGTTGCGCAAAACGGCCAGTCATGATCTTTTGCATGTGAGGTGGTACAGTAGTGGAATAGAAACTAACATGGGCTTTTTTTGAATTTCGGCCTATAAGCCCCAGGGCATGCCCATACCCCCCGCCACGTGTATTGCGCGGGCAGGTTCGCTACGGGCAGTTGAGCTATCATGGTTATAGCTGGAGGTCTATCGTTTTGTATACGAATATAAACCCATATGCTGTGCATTCACTGGTATTATCACTTTCTTGCTCAATAGTCCACTAGACGGTACCCCCTCCCCCCCGGTTGGCTGTATATATGTCATGTATGCGCGTATATATATACGTAACGTCACAGTAGAATAATTAGGTTTGCTGTTTGTTTTTCATGATAGTTCCAATTTTTTTCGTGTAATATGGATTGTGAACTTGCGAACATATCATATTAATACCCATTGCCCCACAGATTGCACCCCCCCAGGGTGTTCCCACAGGGGACTCGGGACCCTTTTGCACTTTTGGGGTCAAAAATTTTTTTTGAGTTTATTCTCAAAAATTTGTCTCTAGGGGTAGTTTGGTGTCATGAACACGAATCTGGAATTTATTTTTGCCCATACCCACTCTGGACACCCATGGCCGCCAGGGTGCCACCTAGGGGGTCAAAATGGGTCAATTTTTTCGAATTTGAAAATTTGATGTCCATTGCGGTAACTTGACCCGCTGAACACGAATCCGAGATTCATTTTTGTCTGTGGCTCTCGTGAACTCTCCTACGACCTCCTCCTAGGGTACCGCTTACCGCCCCCCACAACGGATTTAAGGGGTCAAATGTTGAAAATTCGGATTTTGATGTTAACAGGTGTAATTTGACTCCCTAAACCCGAATCTGAGGTCTATTTTTGTCTATGACGTTCGTTGACTCCCCTGCGACCCCACCACCTCCCTCAGGGTCCCCTCCTCGTGACGTGTCCGAGGGGTAAAACTTTCAAAACTTGAATTTTGATGTCCCTGATTACGAATCCGTGGTTTGTTTTTGTCTAGAACCTCCCTGGATTCCAGCACCCCCCGAACGGGAATCCAAGGGGTCAAATTTTACACTGTGGATAGTAGGCACTAAAAATCCATCATTGTGTCATAATATGACGTTAAAAAGCATTGATTCTTGTTTAAAACATCTAATCACGTCATTTTGGGCTGTTTACGGCCAAATTTTGCAAAAAATGAGGGTATTCAGATTTTGAAACATTACCCGAACAGGTTTCGTTCCTCGCCAGAATTCCGGGTTTGTTAGTAATTTCTCATCATATGTGCACCCAACAAGACCGGTTTTGTGTTTCTATCACGTTTATTCATCGAATTACACAACTTGAAAAATTGGGTTTTTTTCCCCGACGTGGGTTTTTTTCCCATGAAGTTGAGCCACTGTGGCTCAGCTGTGGTTCAGTGTGGCACTCAACATTTTTGCTTAATTTGTAGCCCTATAGGTGGCCTCCGTGGGATTTGAACATATTTGGATAACTTTGTTTAGATGAGGAGTACCGATGGCTCAAAGTTGGCCAAATTTTTCAAGCTTCGTAGGTGAAAACAATCAAAATTTCGATTCCTCTTAAAAATTGTAAACATCATCAGAATCAGTTCTAAACTCGTGTATGGAGTTGTTTAGAGGGTGTTTTATTGCACACAAAAATTGGTACCCATTAAACCACCCTAAGCTCAGAAACTGGGGTGGGTTTTTTTCCCGACAAACGGGGTGGGTTTTTTTCCCGATTGGCTATATATACATGTATTTATATTGTATATACATGTACACAACACATGTACACTTACGTATATACTATATACATCGCTTCAGGCAGTGAAGCCGTCATAGCTATATGTAGTGATAGCTATGCTCTGTGCTTCGTTTCCACTACAGCGGAAAAAGAGAGTGGACTAGTAAGGAAAAATGCCGTTGTCGGGCGGCTCCTTGGGTAGAATAGGTTAGTCTGTCTAAAGCGAAAAAATACTTAGGCTGAGCTTGTAAAAGCATTGGTACAAGACTTTTTTAACGAGAATATGCAATTCGTTTGAGCTCGTCAAAGTAGGTGGACTAGGTATACCTGTTGAGAATAGGAATATGATCTTCGTAGGGCAGACACTGTTTTCCGCACCCTATTCGCGCGAACTTACAGCCAGTTCTGGGTTTGTTTCAACTGTATTTTCTTATTATTATTGTTGTAAAGTATATATGCTTGATAAAAAGGTTCTGTGAGATAACTGCAGACCTTATCCAGATCCTTAACTGATCGTTTGATCGAAATATATGCATATGTATAGTCAGAGGGGGTAAAAAAAATACGATCGAAAACATGGGGTAAAAAAATACACCCCCCTCCAAGAAAAACCTCAACTATATGCCTGTTGAATACATACAAAGGAAGCACTACTAGTTCTACATTACTTAAACGTATTACCTAGTCATGATCTGTCGTTAGCTTATAATACGAAGCTGACGAAATCATGCACCCAAAATATGGCTCATTTTACAAGAGCCAACAAAATTTTCACAAGCTTCTCTTGTCGCGTGGTCTAGCTGTTTTCCAACACTAGCTGCGCATATGGCATAGTCAACTACCCTTCTTGCAAACTGTGAATGGTTCTTCTCCATTGGTACTGGTTGGCGCCTATGGGAGCCATACTTTTTTTACCCCCCATTTTTGGTCGATTTGTGGGGAAAAAAATACGGATACTTTTTGCCTTCATGTTGTGTTTTTAAACCAAAACAACTTCATTTGCTTAAAAAAGTGAGCACAGGAAGGTGCTACGGCCTCCAAGTGTACTACGACCACCGACTGCTAACACAGCGGTTCCAGCTACACTAGGGTGTTCAAATTATGAGCTCAGATACATAAATACACATACAGACGCACATATGCCCAAGTTGCGAAACTGATGATAATATTATTATTCACTCCTTAAAATACAAAATCTGGGAACAATATGTTGTACAACACTATTTGAATATTGACAGCAATGAAGGGAAATTTAACTAATTTAAGACTACATTTAAGTATGCAAAAACAGTCAAGCAGGGCGTCACCACAAATTTTAGCGTTCCGCGGTACAATTTTTAAGTCAAATGATTCAGTTTACCGCAAAAAAATAATACGTAAACGGAAAAAATTTTGAAAAAAATTTTTCAAAAAGAGTGTAGTGTAAAAAGTAGTTGTGGTGTTCTTGGGGCTTTAATTTCAGTGGCTTTTTCTTTTATGTGCGAGTTTAATTAAAAAAATGAGTAAGTTCGAGTTGAGTTTCATAACGGTTGAAGCATTTTGGTCTGCGTTCCTGGGATGAATCAGAATCGACCCGTATTTTTTTCCCCGCGACCGTATTTTTTTCCCCGCGACCGTATTTTTTTCCCCCAAAATGGGGGTAAAAAAATACGTTTATTTTTCTATTTACATAAAATTAGTAATGTAGAGAGAAAAGTTTAATATGTGGTTTTGTAGAGCACCTCCGCGAGGTATTGTCGGAAAAAAGTTTGCCCGAGAAACTAAATCCAGGAAAGCAAAAAAACCTAGTATATACTCATATTTTGTATTTTTTTTACCCCATCTGACTATACTTAGTAAGCATCTTACTTCATTCGACTTATATACTTCATTCGATCATATTTAAATTATGCATATTGTGTTAGATGTGTGTAAGCTACAGTAGGAACAAATCCATAATCTGAGAGTCCATAATCTAAAAACAAAAGCTTACAAGAAACTGCGACCTAAATTAACCCATTTAGGGCGTGCAAAATACACTAAGTTTAGTTGGAGACTAGATTACAAAAATAAAAAATAAAAAGAGCGTACAAATAAAAAAAAATAAAGAAGAAAAAACCCCAAACAAAACCACAACAACACCCCCCCCCACCCACCCCCCCCCCCCCACCCCCCCGCTTAGTTGGCAGGATTCTCTAGGCTAAGCTGGCAGGATTTTTCTTAAAATTTAGATTTTTTATTGCCTAAGCCTGAGCCTAAGCCTAAGCCTGAACCTAAGCCTAAGCCTAAGCCTGATACTAAGCCTAAGCTTAAGCCCCATACTAAGCCTAAGCCCTAAGCCTAAGCCTAAGCCCAAGCCTAAATTAAGACCAAGTTTGAATTTGGTCAAAAATTGGACGTTTCTGGCGACTTTGGCATATTTTTTGGCAGGAACCCGGTCAAAGAGCCTTTGTTTTGATTCTAAAAAATTGTAAACAATAATATGACACCATTTAGAGACGATTAGAACGGAAAAAACAAAGGCTTCGGAAAGAAATTGCGAAAACGTCCCTCACTGAGGGTTTCAGATTGCGGGGGGCCATATCTTCAAAAAATCCAAAAAATGAAATAGGGGTTCTTGAAGCAAAAATGCTTTTCCCAAGGTGCTCTACTCAAAAAAATAGGTCCACTTTTTTCCCCCGACTGCATTTAACCCAAAAAATGTTGATTTTCAGCTTTTCCAAAAACTCAAATTTTGTCGAAAATCTTAATTTTTCGTCATATTCGAGTTTTTTTTCGCATAATAAGACCCGCTGGCTCAGTATATCGGTCAGAAATTTTATGAGCACATATTAACACATAATATATTTTATTCAGCTTTATTTGCTACATATCTTGCTTATTCTGGCCAAAAAATATTGTTTTTTCAATTATAAAGTAGCCAAAATGTACTTAAAATGACGTTAAAATTCAAACTTTTATACTTTTTTGCTCAGCAATGGCTATTAAAAATTTTTCCCCAAAAAAGTATCACATTTAAGGCATAAATACGGCGTTACAATAATTTCTAATGCCTCAAATCCTAGTTCAGGACTTACCTGATGCTCAGAGCCAAGCTCACGCTGACGGGCAATTTCGGTTTTAAAGTTCAGCTTTATTCATTTTTTCACAGTAGCAAAAGTTCAATTTTGACCCCCTCCCTAGGTTTGGGGGATATAGGAGGACTCCGGATCATTAGGCGGGGAAATACCTCATTTCCGACTTATTCCACCCCTAAGGTATTTAACACTAATAATTTCACTCTAGATTTTTATTTAAAAGGGGCGACATCTATTTCAGGGGGCTAGAGATCAGATTGAGGGCTTGGCTGACGATGGGGGTTCTATAATTTTATTAAAAGATGGGGTAGGAAACGTTTTAGGGCCAAAGATAATTTCCCCCCCCCCCCGCCGAAGATTGACCGCAGATTTGAATAATAGCGAGTTCGCGCAAATTTCCAAATATGTTTAGTTGGTGATGATAAACCACAATTTTAAGAGCCATGTATTACTATAATATTCCAAAGCGTAATTTGCTGATTTGGCAATAGCACAAAATGTAAGCCCTTCCAGCGTGGCGTAATTTAGTGTCTAAATTTAAAATAGGCCGATTTGGGACATCGGAAACTTGCCAAACATTACGAATGGATTTCACTATTGTGGTTTTTAAAAACCATGGTTTTAACAAAAACCTACCATATATACTGTAGGTTTAAAATTTCAGCGGGTCGGAAAAAACTAAAAAACTGGTAAATTCGTCGTCTGAAGTCTAAACTTGCTCAAAATTCTTTGAAATCGATTGAAAAACAAAAGTGAGCCTTTTTTGTGACCAAATTATCTGAGATACCCATATTACTAAGATACCCATATACTCATCGACCATCGTGACTGCTGTAAGAGTATATACGTAGGACGAAGTAATAGAGACAATTTGTGAGCCACTGATTTTTGTGAAGATGCCTTCTGGGGGGGGGGGGGGGTGAAAAACATAAACAGGCGTGGGGGGGAGGGGGATTGCTCCCCCCCAACCCGACCCTGCTCCCGCTCCCCAGTCCCCCCCCAGAATGTTTTGAAGGTATCTCATGCAGCACAAACCAGCAACCCAGGAGCAAAATTGGTGGCTCACGAAGCAAAATGGGCCAGAAGAGTCGCTCCGCAGGCCCCCCCCCCGGTCGACGTATCCTCCCCCAGAGATTTCCTTAGCTGCACATGTGTGGTGAAACCCCCCCCCCCCTACCACGGCCATGTATGCCTGTTACACACGTAACTTTGTCTTATGTGTCTCTCGGATTGTAACCGTATTGGTTCAAAAATATGTAGTTCTTGATGTAGAGGCGTTTTTGGGGGAATGATGGACTGATCCTGATGGGAGTCATGCAACATGTAACAGTACAAAAAATACCTATACCTAAACTAAAAAAATTGAAAACGGTAGAAACCAGTGGCGTATTTAAGGGGGTCGGGCTGGGTGTGCTGCAACCCCCTCTTGCGGTCTGAGCACCCCCCTTAGAAGGTAGCATCCCCTCCCCCCTTACGAAAATTTAAAAGCTGACAAAAATGTTTCTGATAAGTTCCCAGTTGACAAATTCTACCTTCAAAGTCTAAAAAATCTCCAAATATATATATATATATATATATATATATATATATTGGTTGTTCGCTTTTTTGTTGTCATTTTTCTGGTGTTCAAAACTACTTTTGTTCTTTGTGCATGCCTATGTATAACATATATATGCTTGGTCTATTATCACACTCAGTTTCAGTTAACTAATGTCTTACATCTTTTCAGTGCGATTTCAGCCCCCCTTTTTCACTTTTTCCCTGTGGTCCCCTATGGTTTCGTGAGACCGCTGAAAAAATTTTCCGGCACGTCCCCAATTGACCAAACTTTCAAAAAATTTCCCAATTTTTTTTTTTCGATGGGCTCTCATTATATATACATGACTTTTATCTGCTATGGTGTATCAATAATGAGTAATGCTGACAATCATTTTTGGCAGTCGGACCGTGACCTCCAAAAAGGGGGCATACTCCATAAACTTATTCTACCGTATTTGACTTTTTTTGCTATGTTCACAAACTACGTTACAATGTTGTGGTCGACCGCAGGCCATGCTGTTTTCAATGAATATATGTACGTCTCAAAAAACAATGGCGTACCCATAAAAAAATTTGGGGAATGATTTTTTGTAATGAGTTAAAGTGCACTTTTTAGCAATTTTAATACGTAAATTCGCGTTAACAAACTCAAGCTATTTAAGCCACAAAGTAGCGGGGGTCTGGGTTTCTACTAGAAACTAGAAAACGATTGAACTATATACGGTAGGTAGAACCGAGGAGGTCCCAGGTTGCATCAGTAAATGCTATAAAAACATTCAAAATTAGTTTAAAACGGGTTCAAAACGGGTTCAAAATTCCTGCGTGCAGGCTAGCGCTGAGAAGTAAAACGTCCAAAACTAGTTTAAAAAACATTCAAAACCAGTTTAAAACCAGTCCAAAACGAGTTCAAAATTAGTCAGCGTATGCCCAAAACGCGTCCAAAACTAGTTTAAAACTAGTTCAAATTTCGTTCAAAAGGAGTTCAAATTTCATTCAAACTTGCACTGGAGATGTTTTGGACTCGTTTTAGACTCGTTTTGAACGAGTCCAAAACTAGTTTAAAAACGTTTAAAACCAGTTCAAAAATATTCAAAAAACGTCTAAAAAACATTCAAAACTAGTTCAAAGTTGCTTGCTCAAATCCAGTTTAAAATTTTTTGAACTGGTTTTGAACAGTTTTTAAACCCGTTTTGAACGCAAAATCCGTCCTGTGAAACCCCACCAAATAAATCACCCGAAAAGTGTGTTAGCGGTGTTTTTCAACGCTATGGCACGTATTCGGAGTAGTAGAGGCACGTGGGTGAAGTTGGCAGACACTTTGTCAGTACAAATTCAGAAACCTACATTTTCTGAAAGCTTGGAATTTGTACTATTTTGTACTATTACTCTCACATTTTGTACTAATTTGTACTCGGAGTACAAATTCGTTGAAAAGTGTCTGCCAACTTCACACTTTGAGCTTACCTCACAGCAGTCAGGATTGTTTTTTTCAAGCAACCGCACGAAAACTTGTTCCCTGTACAATAAAAAAAGGCTCATAGAAACATGTTTAATCTACAACATCAACAGCTCCAAAAAAGCTAGATCCTTGAAACTGAATAATGACCTGAATTGTCCGGCTCATCAGCAGCAGTTGTATCAAACAGTGTAAATTATGAAAGCTGTAAAATTTTTACAAATTGATGTAACTGCTGTATTATTTTTACATCCGAAAACTATGTAAATAGCGACATAGTCATAGATAAATCAAACAGTTTTTGCTTTTCAATTTGCTAACCTTTGTTTGCCCCCTCTCCTACCAAAGCTTCACGCAGGGTGTCGTGTATCACCATACATGTACATGTAACGGGGTCAAAATTTGGGGTGGGGGGCTCTCTGGCCAAATTTTGGGGACTATCCGCCGCCTGGGCCCGGTTTCATAAAAAACTACTAATAACTAATAACTAATTATTAGTTATTAGTCCGCTAATATTAGTACCCTAGTATTGCGTTTCATAAAACTTCGCTGCATTCAAATATTAGTTATTAGTACTAATGCACTAATATTTGAATGCTTCGCCCAGCGCAGCTGCTTGCTGACCAGCTATAGCTACTGCGTGTGCATGTTTGCATACTTGTGTGTGCGTGTGATGCTGATTGCCGATTTTTAGCTGCAGGCTGTTTCTGTTTCTGCCTATTTAACGGGTTAGTTATGTGAACACGTACATTTATTATTGATAGGCTGCATTTTTAAGCGTAAGTTAACAACAGAATGCCAGGGATAGGGAACCAGTACATCGTCAGCCGCTGATAACTCATACAATCTTGTCGGCTATTCTTTTTTGCACACAAACAGAACTTGAAAGAATTTATTAACCGAATTTTGCTCATGCGAAAATCGGTCATTTTTAGCGCAGCAATCTTTTGTATATTAAGGCTTCATTGTATATTAAGGCTTCATCAAGCCAAATTAACATGAAAAGAATAAGGACAAATATGAACCGGTCTTTAAAGCCCGGTTCATACTCGTCCTTTTCCTTGTCCCTATCATTTTGTTCTTAAACATTTGCAAGAAAACGACTTGGCCAAATCAGCCAACGTTTTGCATGGATGAAGTTGGGATCACTTCAATATTGTATGCAAAACATTAGCTGAAACAATTGTGTTAATTCCTCACAACAGCTGATCGAAATTTGTCCTTGTCCCTGTCCCTGCGTCATTAAAGACTTAAAGACAAGTATGAACCTGGCTTTAGGGAGAAGTTAATGCTAATGTTTTTTTACCGCCCTCACAGTTGTAGTGTCGCTCGGAAACGACTCGAGGTATCCTCAGCCTGAGAAGGCTAAGAGGATTACCCGTGGCTTGCCAGCAGGCGTACTTATTTTACATATTATGTGTACATGTGTATGTTCGCCTGGCTGTGGGGGGCCACCAAGTAATCCGAGGTTAACGCGGGAGGAACGGAAGGCCTGGTTTTCACTGGCGGTCCCGTGCAGAGTTGGACACGGGGCGGGGTGCCCCGCGGGGCGGGGCGGGGCAGAGGTCTTGCCCCGCAGGGATTTACGATTTTTTACTGTATCGACTTATTTTTTGAATTTGTCGTGTTTTTTGTGCTACTCAAGCAGCACAAAATTCAAGCTATATTTTGACCAATTTCTACGCTATATGTCAGTTTAGATGGCAAAATTGCGAATACGATTATGCTTGACATTCGTTAATAAATGCTTGAGTATTTAATGGTGAGGTCTAAGAAGTTGTCATGTAGGTACCTCAATGCGAAAGCGTTGTTTTTTATACATTTACTGGCGAGGGCGTCAGGGGGGTGTCATTCTAGTGGTGGGTAAACATGTTACCTAGGAGCAAAAATGCTATTTTCCTGCAAGCGTTCCCGTTTGGTTTTTATCTGCGTTTTTTTGTCGCAGCGACAGAAACCCTGCTCTAAAATCGCAACGTCTGAATCGTCCAATAAGATCAAGTCTTGTCTAATATAGCCCTTTCATGCCCAGAGGATCATATGGGATACCCCAAGATGAACTACCAAATCTGTGGCTATAAAACTTTACTAAAGGCTGACAAAAAATAGTTGCACCAATTGAGAAAACGAAACATGTGATTTCGTTACGAAAAGAATATAGGTATTTTGACTATCAAGAGTACAGCAAGTAGTCGCAGAAGTTATGCACCTAAAATAAGGAAGTGGCGCAACTATTTTTGTCAGACTCTAGTTTACTCCTGTGAACGGATCGTTGAACTGTTTTTTCTGAATTGTAAATCTTTGCATTAGGCGCCCCGCGCCAATGTTCAGTCCTACTGTGACACTACGAAAGTCGAAACGTGTGCCTAGTTTGGCAATGTGCAAATGTGACTTTTTTCATCGCAAAAGTAGTAGTTTCTTTTAGGCCACATTATAAAGTTCGATTGCAATGGCAACACTGGCAGTCGGCGTTTTGTGCAAGAGATACACCAGATAATATAGTTTATTTCTAGCAATCAGTTATAACAGGCGCACAGTTGCTGTGTAAGTACTTTGAAGTACATTATGCCTACACTGATCATGCTTTGTTCGCCTTTATTTCTCTATCGAATGGCGGTTTCGCGATCTCTAATGTAGCTCGAGCAATGGCCGAAAAGCAGGTGTCAGAATGAGGCTGCAGAATGAAAGAGATATGCTGGGTATTAAAGGGTAAACAAGTTTTGTGGTCAAATAGAAAATACAAACTTAACGCTGAGCACTTTAGCACGAGAGTCCGATCTTGGTCTGATTTTACTACCCCTTCCCGAAGTCTGTCCGAACCATATTTCAGAGACAAAATTAATTAGCTTACCCTTGCATTTGCCTTGCCTCTAATTTTGCTTGCCCTTGTGCCAGAATAAACAAAATTAAAAAATCATGGGGTCCTCGACCCCCTATCAGTGCTGACACGTGACTAATAAAAGAATTACGGGTGGGTTGCAACTAATAACTAATAATTAGTATATTAGTGCATTGGTTCAAATATTAGCGCGTTTATGAAACCCAAGTAGCCTAGAGCACAAATATTTGAGCACTAATATACTAATGAATAATAACTAATGCACATATATTAGTTCATTATTTATGAAACGCTAATGTTTCAACTAATGAACTAATATTTACTAATATTTACTAATATTCACTAATATTACGTTTATGAAACCGGGCCCTGGTCGATTCACTTACCTGTTTGAAACTCTGCGTTATTTCAGCAAACGCACCGCCACCGCCAGCTTTAATTACTCTGCGATTGGCACGATCCTGTTGCTGGGAACTGAAAATGCTAGATGCCACCTTATCTGGACGATAAAAACAAGCCTGGAAACATTAAAAAATTGGTAATATAACTGCGGCATAAAAATTGCAGCTGTAGTTCAGAAATTTTAAGGGTTTATATAGTTACATATGTAAAAGAGATCTAAAAAATGAACTATAAAAAAGTTAAAAGTTTTCAGAACATGTTCTACTTATAGTTTTTAATAATTAAGGACAAAAAACCTGTGTAAATGTGCCACCTTTAATCAAAATTAAATACTCGGATTTGAATCAAGCTGGAAATTCAACTGAACGATATATAATAAATCTAAAAAAACTTTATCTGCTGCAGTAGCATTGAAGAAACAATTTTATTTTTGTATTTTTTAAAACTAACAAACCTTTAAGAAACTCTACGAGCCGTTGAATCATTATTTTATTTAGTAGATAAACGTTTTTTGTTAATTGTAGGCACCTCATGGTGAAGGCGTGGGTCACTACACCGTCGGATCAAGTGCAGTTGGGGGGGGAAAAATAGTGGACCTATTTTTTGGTGTAGAGCACCTTGAGGGAAGCATTTTTTGTAATAGAACCCCTATCCACAAATTTGGATTTTCTGAGCTATCACCCCTTGAAAACTGCATTTTCAGTGTTTTTGGAAGTGAACGTAGGCCAAAGTTCGAAGCCAAAAATGGCTATAATCTTTGTTTTTGGATAGTTTTGAGTGCGTTATGATGTTTTAAGGCATCGTCTAGGCTTAGTTGGCAGGATTCTCTAGGCTAAGCTGGCAGGATTTTTTCTTAAAATTTCGATTTTTTTATTGCCTAAGCCTGAGCCTAAGCCTAAGCCTGAACCTAAGCCTAAGCCTAAGCCTGATACTAAGCCTAAGCCTAAGCCCCATGCTAAGCCTAAGCCCTAAGCCTAAGCCTAAGCCCAAGCCTAAATTAAGGCCAAGTTTGAATTTGGTCAAAAATTGGACGTTTCTGGCAAATTTGGCCAATTTTTTGGCAGGAGCCCGGTTAAAGACCCTTTGTTTTGATTCTAAAAAATTGTAAACAATAATCTGACACCATTTAGACACGATTAGAACGGAAAAAACAAGGGCTTCGGAAAAAAATTGCGAAAACGTCCCTCACTGAGGGTTAAAATTGCGGGGGGTCATATCTCAAAAAATCCAAAAAATGAAATAGGGGTTCTTGAAGCAAAAATGCTTCCCCCAAGGTGCTCTACTCAAAAAAATAGGTCCACTATTTTTCCCCCCTCAACTGCATTTAACCCACACCGTCATCTGCCTACGCTCAGATCCAGATGGTACCTGGGAAGAATTTGATGACATGAAAGACAAACCCGTGGTCGTTCGCCGCTAGGCCGAATCGCCGCTAGGGCGAATCGCCACTAGGCCGAAACATCGCCTTTAGGCCGAATCGCCGCCAGGCCGAATCGCCGTTAGGCCGAATCTTTGTATTAAAAAATAAATCTGATTAAGCTGGTGTTAAGCACAATGAAGACGTCTAAAACTTTAATTTTTTCAGAACAAATAAAAACAGCTAACCACGCTGCCAAGACTATAAAATTAATAAACAAAATTATTAATAAAAATAGTGATTACGTGTATGTTTACATCTGTTTTCAATTTGATAAAATTATTGTTTGCAAGGTCATTTAGCTCTGCGCTTGGCTTTTCACGCTGTATTTTGAACTTGGGTAAGGTTAAACTTTACCTGTGGGTAAGGTTAAAATTTAACTTTACCTGTGGGTAAGGTTAAAGTTTAACTTTACCTGTGGGTAAGGTTAAAGTTAAACTGTGGGTAAGGTTAAAGTTTAACTTTACCTGTGGGTAAGGTTAAAGTTAACTTTACCTGTGGGTAAGGTTAAAGTTTAACTTTACCTGTGGGTAAGGTTAAAATTTAACTTTACCTGTGGGTAAGGTTAAAGTTTAACCTTACCTGTGGGTAAGGTTAAAATTTAACTTTACCTGTGGGTAAGGTTAAAGTTTAACTTTACCTGTGGGTAAGGTTAAAGTTAAACAGGGGCCGTATTCTCAAAATTACCTGCAGGTAAAGTTAGGCTAACTTTACCCACAGGTAAGGTGAAGGTAAAGTTAATTCTGCGGGTAAGGGTAAAGTTAAAGTTTACCAGAGGGTAAAGGTAAATTCTTAGAATACGGGGTAAAGTTAAAGTTAAACTGTGGGTAAGGTTAAAGTTTAACTTTACCTGTGGGTAAGGTAAAGTTAAAGTTTAACTGTGGGTAAGGTTAAAGTTTAACTTTACCTGTGGGTAAGGTTAAAGTTTAACTTTACCTGTGGGTAAGGTTAAAGTTTAACTTTACCAGGGGCCGTATTCTCAAAATTACCTGCAGGTAAAGTTAGGCTAACTTTACCCACAGGTAAGGTGAAGGTAAAGTTAATTCTGCGGGTAAGGGTAAAGTTAAAGTTTACCAGAGGGTAAAGGTAAATTCTTAGAATACGGGGTAAAGTTAAAGTTAAACTGTGGGTAAGGTTAAAGTTTAACTTTACCTGTGGGTAAGGTAAAGTTAAAGTTTAACTGTGGGTAAGGTTAAAGTTTAACTTTACCTGTGGGTAAGGTTAAAGTTTAACTTTACCTGTGGGTAAGGTTAAAGTTTAACTTTACCTGGGGGTAAGGTTAAAGTTTAACTTTACCTGTGGGTAAGGTTAAAGTTAAAGTTTAACTGTGGGTAAGGTTAAAGTTAAACTGTGGGTAAGGTTTAAGTTTAACTTTACCTGTGGGTAAGGTTAAAGTTAAAGTTTAACTGTGGGTAAGGTTAAAGTTAAACTGTGGGTAAGGTTAAAGTTTAACTTTACCTGTGGGTAAGGGTAAAGTTAAAGTTAAACTGTGAGTAAGGTTAAAGTTCAAAGTTAACTGCGGGTAAGGCTACGGTTTGACTATGGGTAAGGTTAAAAGTTTAACTGTGGGTGACGTAAAAGTTTATATACTTCAACTGACTGAAGCTGAAGGAAAAGTTAAAATTTAGCTTAAGTGATGGCGAGCTGTATTATTTTTTAAAAATGTGTATGTAATAGTAAAATTTTGTGCAAATTTTGTTTGAAACTAGGCATTTGTGCGTTTTTCCAGTATTTGTCTCAGTTTTCTACAAGTTCGTCCAGTTTATATACATACAATGTTTCCCTTTCTTTGCAATCACTTGAATTTATGGACCGCAAGAGCTGTAGTTTGTGTAGCAGTGCAAACAATTATATATCTGTTGTTTGTACACGATGCGTATATCCAAAAGTGGGATATAAAGCCCTTAGGTGAGGTGCTCATCTCCGTTACAGAGCCCTGGAACGTCAGGGGCGCCACATCTACAATGACTATATACATCCATGGAGGGGGGGGGGCAACCCATACCCATTTGAAATGGGGCGGCTCCGGACCAAATAAGGGGCGCCCCCCTTCTTACTAAAAGTAGGCCAGGGGCCCAAATCGCTGAGGGGGGGAGGCAAAACCGCTGAGGTGAGAACCCTGGCCCGCGGGACCCGTCTGGCTACGCCACTGGTTTTTTCATTAGCCCACCCAATCGCTGCTGCACTGCATAGTCCTTCAAGCGAGATTTATTTATAAACCATTTGGGGGGATAATATATAGTAGCGTAGCCAGGATCAAGTTGAGGGTACGGCCAACGTGCCTGTTTGTCCGAAACTTTTCCGAAGTTTTTCTGCCGGGGAGGGCGGGGTGCTACATTTTTATCCGAGGGGGGGGGGTAAATCGCTGAGGGGGGGGGGGCAACACCGCTGAGGAGAAGGGCCCTGGGGCCTGGCCCCCCACCCCCCATGGCTACGCCGCTGATAGTATACACGCATGCATTTGCTGTCGCGAAAGGCGGAAAGAAGGAAAAGCGAGTTACAGAGTTGCCGCTTTCAGGGGCCTGGGGGTAACCACCTTCAGTGAAAAATTACAGAAAATTTTGATTTTCAGGCCAAATTTGGTCGATTGGGGACGTATTTCGGGAAATTTTTATACACATTTTTAAAAATTAGTAAAAAAAAACTCACCCTCACCCATTGCTAAATTTAAACTTTTCCTTCAGCCTCAGTTGAAGTAAACATTTACCTACCCCACAGTTGCAATTTTAACCGTAACCACAGTAAACTTTAACTTTAACCTTACCCACAGTTAAACTTTAACTTTACCCGCAGGTAAAGTTAAACTTTAACCTTACCCACAGGTAAAGTTAAACTTTAACTTTACCCACAGTTAAACTTTAACCTTACCCACAGTTAAACTTTAACCTTACCCACAGGTAAAGTTAAACTTTAACTTTACCCACAGTTAAACTTTAACCTTACCCACAGGTAAAGTTAAACTTTAACTTTACCCACAGGTAAAGTTAAACTTTAACTTTACCCACAGTTAAACTTTAACCTTACCCACAGGTAAAGTTAAACTTTAACCTTACCCACAGGTAAAGTTAAACTTTAACTTTACCCACAGTTAAACTTTAACCTTACCCACAGGTAAAGTTAAACTTTAACCTTACCCACAGTTAAACTTTAACTTTACCCTTAGGTAAAATTTTGAGAATACGATTTTACCTTCACCTTACCTGTGGGTAAAGTTAGCCTAACTTTACCTGCAGGTAATTTTGAGAATACGGCCCCAGGGTAAGGTTAAAGTTTAACTTTACCTGTGGGTAAGGTTAAAATTTAACTTTACCTGTGGGTAAGGTTAAAGTTTAACCTTACCTGTGGGTAAGGTTAAAATTTAACTTTACCTGTGGGTAAGGTTAAAGTTTAACTTTACCTGTGGGTAAGGTTAAAGTTAAACTGGGTAAGGTTAAAGTTTAACTTTACCTGTGGGTAAGGTTAAAGTTTAACTTTACCTGTGGGTAAGGTTAAAGTTAAACTGTGGGTAAGGTTAAAGTTAAACTGTGGGTAAGGTTAAAGTTCAACTGTGGGTAAGGTTAAAGTTAAAGTTTAACGGTGGGTAAGGTTAAAGTTAAAGTTTAACTGGGAGTAAGGTTAAAGTTCAAAGTTAACTGCGGGTAAGGCTACGGTTTGACTATGGGTGAGGTCAAAAGTTTAACTGTGGGTGACGTAAAAGTTTACTTCAACTGACTGAGGCTGAAGGAAAAGTTAAAATTTAGCTACATCAATAAGTGTATAAGTGATGGCGAGCTGTATCAATTTTTTAAAAATGTGTATGTAATAGTAAAATTTTGTGCAAATTTTGTTTGAAACTAGGCATTTGTGTGTTTTTCCAGTATTTGTCTCAGTTTTCTACAAGTTCGTCCAGTTTACATATAGTGTTTCCCTTTCTTTGCAATCACTTGAATTTATGGACCGCAAGAGCTGTAGTTTGTGTAGCCGTGCAAAAAATTATATATCTGCTGTTTGTACACGATGCGTATATTCAAAGGTGGGATATAAAGCCCTCAGGTGCGGTGCTCATCTCCGTTACAGAGCCCTGGAACGTCAGGGGCGCCACATCTACAATGACTATATACATGTACATCCATGGAGGGGGGGGGGCAACCCATACCCATCTGAAATAGGGGGCTCCGGACCAAATTTTTACACTTTAACCTTACCCACAGGTAAAGTTAAACTTTAACTTTACCCACAGTTAAACTTTAACTTTACCCTTAGGTAAAATTTTGAGAATACGATTTTACCTTCACCTTACCTGTGGGTAAAGTTAGCCTAACTTTACCTGCAGGTAATTTTGAGAATACGGCCCCTGAAGAATTATTGCTTTTTTTAAATTGAAGTGTTAAACACAGCTAAGCTATAAAAAGTTTAATTTTTATAGTAGAGCTCCTTGGGGGATGCATTTTAGATTTAAATAGCCCTTTCAAACACTGAAAATGCTTTTTTCTGGGAGTTATATTTCAGAAAATTGGAAAAAGTTTTACGAAATGCTTCACTCAAGGTGCTCTACTCTTGCTGTCAGATTAAAGCATCCCCTTCCTAATTTTTTTGCTTTGTTTAATATTTTAACTCTAAGCTGCGCATTTTTTAAATCTGCTTTGGTTTTTTTTGCATTTTGAGTCACGTTTTCAAATTGGGTCAAACTAGAAAATTTAGATTAGGACTATGTACTGGCACATTTGGGGGGGGGGGCTGATAATGTTTCAAGGATTCTGTAGCAGGTTTTTGTATTAACTTTTTGTTGCAGACGGATCCTCATGTATTTGTATGGATGTATTTCTGCAAGCAGCTGGCTGGTCTGAAACAGATTCGGCAGTGTTATTTATATCATTGTCGACTGTTTCTCAGACTGTTTCTCAGCTAGACTTGTAATACACATTTGCTATTGGAATATGCAGCAAACACTGGACGCAGAACGATGTCCAGAAAGTAAAGCTTGGACAAATTGGTAAGTTTGATTCTGAGCTAACTTGAAGTCAAAATGGGAGAACTATAGCCGCCATGGTGGTACACAACTATTACTGTAATCAATCAAACTGCTTCAAAATTTCACGCTCAACTGTTCTTTATTTCAACAATTAACAATAAGCGATGAGATCACAAATGATTGCACCCAAAAACAACTAAAGCAAACAACTCACAGCTGCCAACTGAAGCTCAAATATATGACTACATGAGTATGTAGCATGTGCACAAGTGTCAAATACGTAATATTACATAAATTAGGTTTTATGTCATAAATGTAATTATCGGCATTTTGCTATATACCTTTTTGCCGAGTGATAAAAATTTAAAAGCTTAAAATTTCTGCCCATAGAATATCTAAATATTTTATATTTCAAATTCAATCCAATTTATGAATGTTTAATATATTATTGTATATTCAGTTCAAAAGTAATCGTGGTCACCATCTACAATTTGTTGTTGATCGAGGGCCTCTGCTGGGTGTTCTGGCAGAACATTGTCCGGCTGAATGTCTTGAAGAGGCAGCTCCGGTGCCATAATTCTTAAATTATCCGAAAACGCATGCGAAACACCACGCAAGTATTTGAAGCGATCATTATCAGTGAGGTAATTGGCCCATAGAGTGTTAATTCTCCTGTTTATTCGCTCATATTTCAAGTTTCGCCGCAAAACGTTATGCCCCATATTTATCTGTTGGATGCTTAGCTTCGTTTCTGCTTCCAGTTCTTTCACTACTCGCAGAAACTCATAAATATTAGGATGAGGTTTTCCGGCTGCTCGCTTAAGGTTATAATGCCAACCCTCAACATTGTTGTTTGTGCGAGGATGCCGGCCATGAACATTCCACATTGCTAGTGGAATGGAACCATTTTCAATCCACTGGTTACGAAAATAAGCAAAATATTGATGAAGCTCTGGAAACTGATTCGTGGCTGCTTGGTAAAGTGGATTGAAAACGCCAGCAACTTCAATTGTAGGCAAAAAAGCCAAGGTAATTGTGCATCTAACCCACTGTCTGAAGTCTTGGTTGTCTCGATATAGCATACGGTACCCGTGTACTGAGATCCATCGCAAGTTGGCTTGGGTGAAATGAAAGAAGCAACCCAAATGTGGAATTCCAGGGAATTCAGTGCTGAGACAGGAAATTAAGCCTGATTCAAAATTTGATAAGAATGAACTTGGTTGAAAATTTAAATTTCGAGCTACAGCAGCATCTCGAATCAATCGAAATAAGGCAGTATATACGCTTCGGCTTTTTCCCGGCAAAAGGCAGTATGCAAGGGCAAGAAATTTTTGATGCAGGCTGACATGAACTGTGAAAAGTTGGGCAAAAATTTGAGGCACCGCCTCAAAAGTGCCGTCAAGGCTGACTGCCACATCAGGCTCGCACAGTCGGGTAAGCGATTCGTGTGAACAAAACACAAGAATTCTTCCTTCTTGCGTAATTTCGTCTATCAACAACCAGTCCTCCCCCGTCAAAGTTTCTCTCCACTCATTCTCCAAGATCAAATCAGTGGCCGTAGCAGGTAAAGCTGGAATACTGCTACGCCGAGCTCGGTATAGCGATGACAATTTGCTTCGGCTGGCAAAAGATTTGGCGCTACATCTGCATCCATGCCGGCTGCAACTTGGCGGTAGATTGTTGTACATGGTGTGAGTTCCTGGCTTGCGCGATCCTTCATCAAATTCGTTGCCACCCTGACCTGAAAATTAAAGACATATTTTATTTCTAGAAAGAAAAGTTTTAAGCATATGCAGCCCCACCCCCCTCCGTATGGTCCGCATCACCTTCCCCTCTCGCTGAGCTGATTGCACTTTACATTTCTGGTATTAAATTAATTTCCTAATTTCTTCTTTTCTTTCAATTTCTGCAAGAGTACATAATAGCTTCTCACTCTATATAGAAGAAGAGTGAGACACTCTCCAGCCTGCCTGTGTTCTAGCACAGGCAGATGCGCTGGTCGTTTTCAGGCTACATGTTGACATTCTATGCAACATGTAGCTGACCAATCAGCGCGTAGATTCCCTGCGTAACACACTTTAGCTTATAATCGCTGATGCGTTGATAAGCATTAAGATAGGGATAAAAGCTTAATAACTCATTATTTATTCATAGTCTGCTTGCAAAAAAATTAAAAAAGGTTTGCAAATACCTCTAGGGATATTTTGGCAAACTTTCAGCGAAATTGATTGAGAAACTTTTGAGATATAAACTTTTCTGAATTTCTTCAAAGTTTCTCAATCAATTTCGCTGAAAGTTTGCCAAAATATCCCCAAAGGTATTTGCAAACCTTTTTTAATGTTTTTACAAGCAGACTATGAATAAATAATGAGTTATTAACCTTTATCCCTATCCCGTTTTATGATTGGAGCACGTGCACAGGCGTCTGCCAATCAGAGAATAGAAGCTCGCTTCTGATTGGCCAGTCACATGTTGCACAGAATGTCAACATGTAGCCTGAAAACGACCAGCGCATCTGCCTGTGCTAGAACACAAGCAGGCTGGAGAGTGTCTCACTCTTCTTCTATATAGAGTGAGATGCTATTATGTACTCTTGATTTCTGTAATATAATTTTTAGACAGCAAGTGAAGTTTGAGTACTGAATACACAATAATAAATGCAAAAAATTGGGCAACTATGTACCTGCAAATCATTATAGTTAGCATCATGATTATGATCTTTTGTTTGATTCAGGTCTTCTATTCCGGCTGCCATTGTTGCACGAGCGGGACACGTTTTGATCACACACCGCCAGTATGTACGTTGCGCTGTTTGTTTGTCCTTGCTGTAAGTGAACCCATTTTGGACTGCCAACTGTTTTCCACGATAAGAACGAATAAATTCCGACATGTCAGACAAGTAATAACACAGCGGCCCTCCAAAGCCTAAACAAGGTAAAAAAAATAACGTTTATAAACATTTAATATAACGTAAAACCTAGTCTACGACATTTTAGTTTTTCATTGTGTTTTCACCTGCAATACAGCATAAACGTGTGCCTGGCACAGCGCATAAACATGTTCCAGCGCCAACTTTTCAAACTAAGCCTAAGCCTAAACTATAAATTAAGCCTAAGCATAAGCCTGAGCCTAAGTTTATTTAACTGAAGAAGCCTAGGCTTATATTAGCATTTTTGGATATATTTTTACATGACGTGCCAGGCAGGACAGAAACAAACAACTGTCATTGCCCCCCCTCTCTGTAAGATTTAGTTTAAAAATTTGCCAGTGTAATGGGGGTTACAAGAAGCGCGCAGTGCGCACCCTCCGCCACCCACTCCAGGTTGTCGATCAAGCGTCTCTAATGAGAAAAATTTCAAAAAGAACATAAATAGTACCCTGCCCGTGACTATTTATGCTTCAAAAACAAGTTTTAGGCCTAACGGCGATTCGGCCTGGCGGCGATTCGGCCTAGTGGCGATGTTTCGGCCTAGTGGCGATTCGGCCTAACGGCGATTCGGCCTAGCGGCGACACGCCAAACCCGTGTGCCTTAGTCAAAGCTATCGCAATGTTAATGCCCATATGCGCTTATTTTATTTATTTTATTTTAAAATTTAAAATTTTTTAAATTTAAACGCTTATTTTAAAATCAAAAGAAAAACAAACCTTTATTTTTCTTTTTTCTTATTTGTGGCAAAAAACTGTGCGTCGACACTTTATGTGTGCTGCACAAGCTGGCCAATCTGATATCTGGCTGAATTTTTTGAATTTTCATGTCCTTATTGTGTAATGTCTGGCGTACAATCGGTGATTGGTTCAAGATAATGGTAGATATTGGTAGTCTACTGTCTGGCAGTACTTATTTAACACAGTATAGCATTGGACTAGTTTCTCAGTGAACGTACAAGTTCAAAGCAAAAAGATCTCTTTTTGCAACCTATGAGCAAAACTGCTTTTGCGACACTACCCCCTTAATTTGAAGCTAAGCTAATAAACCGTTTACAGATTTTAAGGGGGCGCTCCGGGAATCGGGGGTTACATAGAAAATTGGCAAAAAATTGGTAAATGTCAAACTTTACTACACATATTTGTACTATGGCACAAAAGAACACTGGAGGCAAAATTTCAGATCGCGTGATCATGTCACGTGACTCACAGAGCACCAAACGTGAGTGAATTTTCGGCAAACGATAACTCTGCTTATACTTTGCGTATAGTCACACTTTATATACCAAAATTTAGCTTATGTGCTTTTCTAGTTGAACATTATTTTGGTTTTTAACATTTAGGTCAGGTTTGAATAAAAAATGTCATTATGTGTTTTCGAAGTTGAACTTTGAGCAATAAAATTCACATAAAAAAATTTCTAAGCTTTATTTAAAAAACTAGACAATTGTTCAACTGCGCAGAACCTAAGGCTATAATTGTGCAAAATTCTGCAGAAAAATATCTTACCAGCATTTTATAATCGAATGCCGAAAAATTGGTTTTGTATTCACACAGCCTATATTTAAGTCTGCTGCTTCTGAAAATGGTTTCCTATGCATTTTTTTTGCACAGAACACAATAAAATTGTTTTAATTTTTCATTACGACTAATAAACTCTACGTATCGTCTGTTTGCAAAACCTCAAAAAGCGTTGATGCACTGGCTTACTTGCTGAATTTGTGTAAAAGTCGAATAAAATCAGTAAGTTGTCCAATTTTTTCCAAATTTTTTGCTATGGAGATATGCACGTCAAAACATCAGAAATAGTATTTTGGGCAACTTTCATTCAAGCATGATAGGTCGTTTAGGCTGTTTTTAAAAAATACGGCCCAAATCCTTGATTCCCGGAGCGCCCCCTTAATTTTTTATTACGGAAGTGCATGACACATGATCAAAACTGGTTGAGCCAATAATATGCTTGCCGTGACTCTTTGGAACCAATCAGAAAACGTCAGACTTTAGCTCCGCCCCTATTGAAGCTACCGTAATCTCTGACCGCAAGTGCAGTCAAAAATTCGTTTTTAGGCAAATTAAGCTGTTTCAACTTCTGTGAAAACTTAAACTACTATCACCTAAGCTTTTGTCATGAAAGTGTGTCGTACTCTCATAATTATGCACTCGTGATTTTTTCAGTTTGTTACTTCCAGAATTTTTGTATGTTAGTATGTGATTATAGGAAAACAAGTATGTCAGTAAACTATTGCCTCTCGCTGTTGCCGATTTTCTGTAGGGGTTGATAATTAAGCAACATCTATATGGCCTGTGCAGTTGATAATATTATAAGATATGTAGTCACACAACAAACTTCCAATCGCTTGCATTACTACTATTGGCGTGATTTTATTTGTAGTTTTGCCGGCTGAACAAACAAACAGCTAAAAGTATTAATCAAGTATTGCTGATTATCACATAGCAGTTGGACCTATTATTATTAGGGTCATTACATACTCGATAGATATGAAAACATATGTAGCCGGGTAAACTTTATTAGTATGCTTTGCATTCCTTACAAGTCGTGTGTATACTGTATGTAAAGTTGGTTAACTATCACAATTATATGTTAGGATTTCAATTAACTCCAAATTCTTGCAAACTTTTTTGCAAAAGTTACAAAAACAAATTAAAGTTACAAATCCACGGTTTAGGGTGTGGTCAGTTGTTGGTTAGTTGTTAATTTACAGTTTGTTCCAAAGTAGTGCTGAGTTTTTCATTGGTATTGTGATAGGAGAAATACCCTTACTCCTTAACTTGGTAAAAAATGAACAGTCAATGTATTATTGAAACCTACTGCTGTGTGTGTATGGCTTAAAGCGTGAAGTTAGCAGACACTTTTCAACGAATTTGTACTCCGAGTACAAATTAGTACAAAATGTGAGAGTAATAGTACAAAATAGTACAAATTCTAAGCCTTCAGAAAATGCAGGTTTATGAATTTGTGCAGATAAAGTGTCTACCAGCTTCACCGGGGTAGTAGACGCGCCTGATGCCAAAACTATACGCAGATTTGCTATGTAAGGTGGCACTCCTGAAATGTGGGTTTTGGCCATTATTTTGAAAACGCGCAAAAATAAACATGCATCGTAAGAACAAAAGATGATCAGAAGTGAATTTCCTTCAATTTGATGTACATATCACATAAACATTTTTTTGAACATTTCGTCAAGAAAAATAGGCCCCCGTATTCACATACTGGCTAGGATTCACAACCTAACACTAACACTAAAGTTTCCCTTAAAAGTTAGTGAAACACTTAGGCCCGTATTCACATACTAACACTAACACTTAAAGTTAGTGTAAACACTAACTTTAAGTACTTCGTAGCACTAAGTTGTATTCACATACTTACACTCAAGTTAGTGTTAAGGCCGATTCACACGCTGCGATTTTGCCGTTGCGATTTTGACGCAAAACGCAAGACGCAGGGTGTCGCACACAAAACGCAGCGTCTGAACAAACGTTGCGTCTCGCAAACTATTTTGCTGCGTCTTTACTCTTTTAAAAATATGACAAACAGCTTTGTGAGTATTGTTGAAACCAACATGTCCGCAGCATCAAAACGCACTGAAATCGCACGCCGAATTGCAGTCTAGCGTTTGAATCGCTGCGGAAAAATTCAGACGCATGCATTCCGCACTGAAATTGCTGCGTCTGTTCAGACAGTGCGTTTTGCCGCAGCGGCGAAAACGCTGCGGCAAAATCGCAGTAAAAACGCACCGTGTGAATCGGCCTTAACACTAACCTTAGTGTAGTGGCTTTGTATTCACATACTAAATTTTGTTAGTGTTTACACTAACATTTTTGCACTAAACTTAGGTACCTCGGGAGGTACCTTACGTTAGTGTTTTGTCAGGTAGGGTGTTATGAATTGCTCCGTTTGTCGTCCGGGGGGTAAATTGAGTGCGCTGAATCCGAATTTGACATCAGTTTTAGTCAAAGATGTGCCTGAATCCTTCTATTCATCCCAACAAATGCCAAAATTGGGAAAACATAGGAAAATCAAAAATTCAACATTATTCGGAAACTTTTAGAAATATG
>JASANF010015797.1:0-15804 GCA_030248245.1 Trissonchulus sp. WLG1_4
ATTGAAAGTATAGTTTCAATTTCAATTTCAATTAAAATATTTTCAATTTCAATACCATTATCAATTTTTGACCAATTTATTTTCAATTTCAATACCATTATCAATTTTTGACCAAATTATTTTCAATTTCAATACCATTATCAATTTTTAGGCTAATTATTTTCAATTTCAATATCAATTAATAATTGATATTGAAATTGAAATTGAAAGTGGGTTTCAATGATTAAATGAAATAATTGAAACAACCCTACTTAATACTTGAAAACTTGAATGTAACAGCGGTACTAAAAATTTACAAATTCCACCGTAAACTTTATAAACTAACCTAACTTAACTAATAGCTACACAACGATCCGATTAGTGTTTAGTAAAGGGTATGCAGACTCAAGTTTTTTCAAAAGAAAATATTACTGAAATGTTGCTTATTGTTCATGTAGTGTGTTTTCACTTTAGTTCTAATTTTCGTTACGGGTATCCGTTGATTGAGAAAGTGCCAGTGGGTGAAGCCTCCGCAGTAATTGGAGAAACATATAACAACTGGCCTGATAATCACAACTAACTATATGTCACAAATGCTTTAAACTATATTATAAAGTAATGTATGTATGTACATTATTACATATCATATAATGAATATCAAAGCATAAATGTCAAAACTACATATGTGTATGAGTATGACACTGTTCCTATTTGCCAAAGAAGGAGTGTGGTAAATTCATATCACAACTGGCAGAATAAAGCTGGTGCTAACACAACAAGTTTGATAGTTTGATACATAAATGCTTTTATGGACGTTTTTATTGTTGGATGATAACATTACATTATGTCGATTTATCACTTGACAGGCGAATGGGAGAAGTTTCATACCAGTCATAGTATATACTCTTGATATATGTAATAAATTATTTACATATTATACGTAATGTTTTTCATCATAATCTTATTTATATCATCGAGTTGCTTATATTAAAAATTTTACTGTGTAACTTTTAAAAGTCACCTAACTGACCGGTGCCCGCATACGGTAAATTTTGGGCTCAAACGCATGCTAATAAACTAAACTTACAGCCGAGTCTAAAATAGGTGTTCGCATACACAATCGAGCCATACTTACTCACGCTCGCTGAGTGCGGAGTGTGCGTGAATTCTGAGGCGCGTGATATATTGATATTACATATGGTTTGAAAGAATAGAAGAACCTGCATTTTGCAGAAAACACCGTGATAGAAAAAAAAGCGCGTGATAGAAAAAAAGGATAATTGCATTTTCGCCATTCCATCTGTTGAATTTTCTAACGTTTTTGGATCAAAATAACTTTTAATTAACATGACAAATCGTTAAGCGAAAACTTTCGTGGGAATAAGACAGAATAAATTAGCTAAATTTCTGTATTAGCGTTTAGGTTGGGTTGAAAGAGCTTGATGTGATCTTACATGTACTTTGTACTTACCATGCTTTACTTAGTTAATTGATTTGGTTTTGTTTTGAATGGTAAAAACAGAACTCTTAATTCAGTCCAAGCTTTTGAAATAGAAAATGGACTGTTCAAATCAGTCAGTGACCTGTTAGAATATTAGAACGACACAGGTGGAATTGATTTACCCAAACCATTTACAGGAAGTTGTCTCACTAAGTATTAGGGGCAAAAAAGTCAACCCGTTTTTATTTAAGTTAAAGTTAAAGTTAAAGTTAGGCAAAAGGCCTAGTTTTAGTTAAAGTTAAAGTTAAAGTTAGACCACTAACTTTTTTCAAAGTTAAAGTTAAAGTTTAATCTCCGTTTTCGTTAAAGTTAAAGTTAAAGTATGACCACTAACTTTTTTAAAAGTTAAAGTTAAAGTTATACCCCTAACTTTTTTAAATAAAGTTAGATGAAGATCCAAAACTTTTTTAGTTAAAGTTATAAAGAGTTGTTTTAGACATATAAACATATCTTTCAGCTTTTTACATAACCACACTGCGTAACTTTAGTGAATAGACATTAATGATTGACCGAGAGTTGGGAATACCAGAAAACTTTCCAGACCTTCCGCAAACTACTAGAAGTAGTTTTCCGGACATTTCCAGACTTGACCGGAAGATGGACTTGACAGGCTTAAAAAGATTCCAAGCTGGATGAAAGTTTCTAATAAGCTGTTTTTTTAAAAAAAATGACCCCAGTGGTTACTGTAGTCCGTGGGCGTCAATTGGGTTCATGATGACAAAAATAAACCCCGGGTTTAAAGGGCGGACGGTGGGGGGATATGGGGAATATATCCCCTCTTTTGCCCTGAGCAAAGAAAATTTTTTCGGAGCCGCATACCAAGAATAGCCGGAGATTCATGAAATTCGGCCTCAAAACTAAAAACTTTTAACTTAACTTCGCATTGCGGTTTCATCTGGCTAGGGCTGTTAAGTCTTCACCATTGCGTGTACCATCCTTTAATGAATGCTATTAAATAAAACAGTTATCGTTATGGGCAAACCAAGGGCGTAGTGTTTGTGACCGGCCGCGTAAGCCGCGGGCCGGCCGGCGGAGAATTTCGGCCGGCCAGCCGGCCGGTAAAAGCCGGCTGGCCTGCCGGCGGGAGCGGCCGATTTTTTGGACAAAACCCACATATTGATCCAAATCCAGAGTGTCATTTTGGCATAACTTAGCCTGATGGATTGTTATGCTGGCCTAATTTTATCAGTCTGTTAAATCGGGCTGGCCAGCCGGTGTTTTTAACCGGCCGGTCGATTTTGACCGGCCGGCCGGCCAGCGCCGGCTTTTTTGCGACTGAAAATGATTCCCCACTTTCGTTTTTATAGTCTGGCCGACCAAGTTTTTATAGTCTGGCCGTCTCCAATTGACCAAATTTAGCCTAAAAGTCACATTTTCCTCAATGTTTTATGAGGGCTGTCGCTTCGAGACCCCAGCAATGTTGTAGGTTAGTGATCTTTCGTTTGTTAACTCGAATCAAACGCGAAAGTATTAAAATTGCTAAAAAGTATATACATTTTAACTCATACGAAAATTCGAGAAGTCATTCCACCAAATTTTTTTTCAGGGTACGCCGCTGTTTTCAAGACGTAATTTATCGAAAACAGCATAGCCGACATCCGAGCACAAGTCATAGTAAATCTAGTAAAAAAAGTCAAATAAGGTAGAATAACTTATGCCGTATATATCCCCCCTTTTTGGGGGTCACGGTCCGCCCCGGATTTGAGTGCAGCACCTCAAAATACTCCTGAGAACGAGATTTAACCGCAAACGTGGCGGCAGGGCGTCTCTGGGTCATTTTGTAGGTTGTGCAAACCGTGGGCGGTCACAGCGCCATGGTGTCACACTCTTCCTATGTACTCTTGATAGGGGTAAAGTGAGCACCTGATTACGAATCTGCTGTTTGTTTATGTCTAGAAAGAACCAACTTGGATCATCATAGTATCATACACGTCCAACATCAGTGGCTTACCCAGAAAAAAATTTTGAGGGGGAATGACTTAGACTTTTTGTAATGAGTTAAAATGCACTTTTAAGCAATTTTAAAATTTATATAACGCCTAACAAACGACAGTTCCCTTAATCACAAAGTTGCAAGAGTTTGTGGGCGGCAGCCCCCTACTTTTGTTGAAAAATTGTTATTTTGGTTTATGATAAAACTTTAAAATAATTTCATTATAATTTTATAATAAAATTAACAAGTTTTTGAAAAGCTGATCCCTTTCAAAATTTACCGTAGGCGGGTTCAACTTATGCACCAGCACCCATGAATGTAGTATGTACCTATATAAAATATCAAATATACATACCGAATATATCGAATATATACATATCAAAATATCGAATACCTATGCCTTGGAAAACTTTCAAATCCTCACCTCGTTGAGACCAAGACCACATTGATGCTCAACTTGATTACAGACTGAGCGCCTAACAAAAATTCCTAATTTGCATATTATTCTTCCCCGTCTGCGTATTAAACCAGAGACATCAATGACATCAGAGACAGTTAAATGTTAAAAGCCCGCCCCGTCTGGAAATTTACTGGTCAAAAATTTTTTGCAATTTGCATATCAAATTTCATTGGCTGCCGTCATCACAAGATGTCTATTTGACGTTGTCGAATATCAAGAACAGGGGGGGCTGCTTAATTTGAAAATAAACAAGCCCAATCTGCGGCAAAAGCTTCAGTAAGCGTTAAGCATTCTTTTTCAAGTAAACTGACCAGCGGTCATTTAAAACCTGTTGTGCAGCGGTATCTCGTTATACGGTAAGCCTTCCTGGGGCCGATGCTTAAAATGGCTTTTATCGCCTTCAGATAAAATATTGCATAAAATATTCACTTAAACTTTTAATTAAGCTGTTTGGTAAGTAAAATTTTAGTGTAAATATATAAACCAGGGACACAGGTTGGTACAAAATGCAATCAAAGTATCACAAGTGCGTCTCCTAAGAAAGAAAAATATATTTATGATTTATGTTAACTAGACAAATATTCAATAATTGGTAAAATGAATTATTAAAAACAGCAATGTTGATTCAAAAAAATGCGACCGAAACCCGGAATCGAACCAAGGACATTTAGATCTATGGTCTAACGCTCTCCCAGCTGAGCTATTTCGGCTACGATACACGGTAGATAAAAATCTTTAACAACAATCTATTTGCAAAAAATCTGATGCTCAGTTTGTAGTTTGCGTTCAATGTTAAGGTTGACATATATATAAAATGTTTTGTTGTAAAAATATATTTTGAATTCTATTCGCAATTTAAGTTTTTAAGCTTAATATCACGATTTCTGTTCAGTATTAATGATTGATCACACAAATTCTCAAACTGTCACAACAAAATCAATGATAGTGTTTTATTGGTAAAAACACATTTACTCAAACTCTTATGAGAGCTGGTTGGCTTAGACGGTAGCGCGTTCGAGTTAAAATCTGATGCCAGAGAGTTCGATTCCGTCCTTCACTTTTTTTGCGTTCCAATCTCTAATGGTATTCCACTTAAAGTAGATGTTTTCACTGCCCATGTAATTTAACACTGAACCCACTCAAACTAACGTAGAAAACACTGCAAACCACATGTGACGCCCGCGCTGTTAGACTGAAGCACAGGTTACAGAAACCAACTGACAAAAGGTGAACACAAGCTCAGTGTTATTGTCCAAAATCAAAATTAAAGACCTGTTGTGCTGTGGCACAACAGGAAAAACATTCAAAGCAGAATAATATCAGCCAAGTTTTCCATTGAAAAATTTTATAACGTCTTTTGTTTGCTTTCAGGTATTCGGGACAATTGACGGTAATCGCCATCAAAAGTTTTAATCCGAAAAACTGCCTCAGTTAAAATCGGCACTCCCCATGTGTCAAAAAAGACTGAAGGTGTATGGATGCTAGGAATACACACAAAACATAGGCTGGGCACCTGCATAATTTACACATTTCTCTTATCGGAACAAAAACCGATAACAAATGTTCCTTCTCTAGAAGGAACAAAAATTGAAAACAAGGTTAAGATCGGTGGTTGAGGAGGTTAAAAATTTGCACAATACATTAACTTTAGCTGCGAAACAAGATAAACCACTTTTCTGGCCCGAATATTGAACGTAACCTCAGCTGTCACGTTGGCTTTAGTCATTATTTGAGAATACGATTTTACCTTCACCTTACCTGTGGGTAAAGTTAGCCTAACTTTACCCGCAGGTAATTTTGAGAATACGGCCCCAGGCTAGACGATCAAGTGATTCGTATGTGTATCGAGTTTAATAATTACCAAACAAAAGTTCTTAAATTACAAAGTTTTGACAACTCAATAGTCAATACCCAAAGTGACCAATATTTCATTAAAAATTGTAAAAAACATGTCTTCAAAAAAAGAGCAGTCAGTTCCCATACTGACTTTACGTGTTCTTGGTGTTAATTATATTCGCTGAACAACATGGGGCTGCTACTTTTACAGTTGCAGAGATGATTCTCTAAAAGGAACAAATATATCACTACACTACTTCAAAAATACAATTATATGAGCCCCTTAAAATATGTTGTGAATGCGTTAAGCTGAGCGGCCTGCAGTAAAAATAGGTACCACGACCAACAATTACGGACTACGGTTGTGCACAGCTTCGGAGGAAAAAAATTAAATTTGACAACAATTTTGGTTAACTAGAACATCAATAAATATTTCTTAAATTATCTTACCGTAAATCAAAAAAGTTATAAAAAAAGTTTAGATTCAATATTCTGAATAAAAGTTATAATTTAAGTTAAAGTTAAGAAATTGGCGGAATTTAAGTTAAAGTTAAAGTATGGGTGCTTGAATTTAAATTAAGTTAAAGTTAAAGTAAGACCCTTAACTTTTTTGAAGTTAAAGTTAAAGTTAAAGTAAGACCCCTAACTTTTTTAATTTTAGTTAAAGTTAAAGTTTAACTTTTTTGCCCTACTAAGTATGTACTTTAGCAACCGAGATTTTCTGCTCATTACCCTTCAATTAATACAAACAAATTGACTCTGGCCTTGCTGTCAAATTTAGGTACCTACTTATGTCCGTGCCTTGTAATCAAACTCACACACGTTAGTGGCACCGATTGTATTGAGAAACCATATTGACCACCCAAATTCACAACAAACATGCAGCAGCTTCATGCAAACATTTCTAGTAGGTACTTTTCTGCTCTTGTCTTCTTGTTCGACGACTCGCCATTACCAGCGCATGCCCAGTGCATACAGGGCCTGAGCGCAAGTAAAGTCTTATACAAAGTTTGACCCTGCCGCGTAAAATTTTAGGATAATTTAAATTATGTCAAAAAAACAAATAAGGAGTTAATACTCACTTTAATCTCTTGACGGCGGAGATGAAGTCAAAAATAGATTAAAATTTCACACCGTGCATGTGAATGTTTCATTATTCATTGGTGACGATCATACTTGGACGTGCAGGGACTTGCTCGCCCCCCCCAACCCGACCTCGCTCCCCACCCAGAAAGTTTGCATTGTGTATAAGTTTGGTTGATTTAAAAAACGATTTTATCCACAGATAATGGCCGCGTTGAATATTTCCTCTGGAATATTGACACTCAGGCCTCACAATTTATCCACTTCCCATTCAGCAGAAAAGCTTGATAGTTGTAGTTAAACTCTTAATGCGGGAATGAAAGACTATTTGGTTTACTATGTACGTTACTGATGTACGACATGTACAATATGATTACCTACCTGACTTGCAACTCAAGGAGATAGCGCTTGGTGTTTTATGCTGTTTTGCATAAAATTATCTCTATTTAATTAGAAAGACGTACGACTATGCAGGTAGGAACTTTTCCCCTTTGGGCCTATTTGCTAAATTGATGTTTTATTTTAATATTTCAGCACTAAGAGGTAGCAAGCAAACACACATACTCAACCTGCGAACAGTTGTCTATTGTCTAATAATGAGTTCTACCGTATTACCTCGAATAAAGCCCCGGGCTTGAATAAAGCCCCAGCCTTGAATAAAGCCCCAGGGAAGAGGCTCACGAAATTATAAAGCCCCAGCCTTGAATAAAACCCCAAGGGTTCAAGTGTAACATTTAGGTAACATAATGATTGCCTTATACTGCTTCAAAAAATAATAGGAAAGCAAAGATTCACATACTTATCTGACACTAATCCTACAGGTGGGCTAGCTAGGTATGCAGAAGCGCTTTGCACTGAAAAATTTCCGTTTCGTAGTCACTTTTCCACTGTAGAAGGAACAAAAATTGTGAGAAAGGCACCCTTCAGAAAACTGACGAAAAAATAAAGGCCCGGCCTTGAATAAAGCCCCAGCCTCGAATAAAGCCCCAGGTAAGGCTTCCACGAAACAATAAAGCCCCAGGGGCTTTATTCGAGGTAATACGGTATCATAACTAATTAAAAAGCAGGTGAAATTGGAACTAGTCTCATTATATTTTTATAATTTTATACAAACGGAAAACATCTTAAGCGGATTTACTTCAACAATATTTACGCGATTCTGCCTGATTTTTTCTTTTGTTATAGTTTAGTGGTGCATATAAAAGGACGAAAGAAAGTTGCGCATTTCATTGCCATAAATTAACAAGTTTTGTATTAGTTAAGTTTTAAGTTATGAGATTACCAAGCGATCTCTACCTATTTTTTTTAGATTTTTTTAGCTCCTTTGTCAGCAAGACTTGTAGCCAGGACTAGAAACTTTTTTAGTCGCCCAAAAGGGCACTTTTTGCGCTAAGACTTGGCAACACGGAAACAAACCTGAACTTTACCTTTATGCATAAAACATAAACTTTTTTATTTTTTGCATATTATATGTATAAAACTATATTTATGTATAAATCATGAACGCATGTATGTAGATTTTTTCAAATAAATGAATACTGTATTAACAGTCCGATTAATAAATTATTACTAAAATGGGCAAAATCTTAATATTACCTATTTCTTTTTTATTACTTTTCTTTTCTATTACCTATTCCACAAGAAAAGTGGAAATGATTGAACTGTTTTTTCACAGAACTCTGTTACTTCAAAAATACGAACTCTAAATTTTTCTACAAAATTGCAAAAATCTAGTATAAAATTCTTCAACTTAAAGAATCAAACTTTTTTCAAAGAAATTTGTTTTTATTCCATATTCGTAATATTCAGTTCCAGGTATATAAGATCAGAAGATATAAATGTTTGCCCATGCAATAAATTTTCAGTTTTATAATTTAAATTGTTGAAAAGTATGCATACACATATTTCGGACTCAAAATATTCAAGGATCTGTAAAAGTTTATGCGTTTCAAAAAGAGTTTATTGGTGCAAAATAGCAAAGATCGATTGAGTCAGTTACCTACTAATTTCGAACTGGGGCTATAATAAGGAAAAGATCCCAAAAGTGGTTAACTTTTCATGACTTTTATTTTTACATTGTATATGTGTCCCCATTACGGTCGATTCATACTTACAGCCGTATGTCCGTTCAGCCAACAAAGTTACGAAATAATGACGTCACCAGCGCTGGCTGATCCAGTGCACTAGGCTGCTAGTGACGTCATTGTGCCGGCTGAACGGACATACGGACGAAAGTATAAATCGAGCCTTAGGGCCTATTCCTTTACCGGATTAAAGGGTTAATTATAAGCGGACTAAACGGTTTAAAAATTATGATGAAAAAAGCCATTCCAAAACCTCCGGATTAAACGGACTTAACAGCTAGCGCGCTGATTTTTAAGTCTGTTTAGTCCGATCAGGCTGGACTTAACTTTTCGCGCTCAACTGTTTAATCCGGTAGTTTTGGAATGGACCAAATTTATATTCGGACTAAATTTAGTCGGACTTAATTTAGTCCGGTGTCATTCCTAAACTTAAAGTTCCCGACACTGATAAATTTGGATTTCTGCTGCAACTATAATGTTTTTTCGCACCAGCCAATCAGTTTTGTCTCCGCTTCAAACTGTCCTCTGATTGGCTGAGCAGTTGAAGTTGACCATTAACTCGCTGTTTGGATACAGCTTTTTCGCAATATAAACAATTTATTCGCAGCGGCACATAATGCAAACAAGCAGCAATTTCATGCAAAATTTATGGAGTTCTTATCCATGGCCACGACCAGCCTTGCTGTCTGCAGTAGTTTTTAATGCAAATCATATTCGGTAGAATGTACATTACTTGGAAGAAATTGCTTCAAATGAAGTTAAACCTGTCGCTAACCCACCTACTTAATTTTAACATCTTGAAAGGTTATGTGGCGGTGGGTTCGATTTATGATTATAGCCGTGTGTCCGTTCGGCCGACAAAAAGCTTAGTTGTTCTTATCTGATGTACATACAGTAGTGTGCATAAAAATGTTCCCGACTCGTCGGCGTACGACAAGCTTCATCCTTCGCGAAAAGTGACCAAATTTGGCCGGAAAGTGACGAACAAAGAATTTTTCAATTTGTTTAAAAATCGGTCTAAAACCTAATTTCAACGCAAAAATTTGAAAAATTAAGTTTTACAAAAAAATTTTTGTTCGTCACTTTCCGGTCACCGTTCGTCACTTTTCGCGAAGCTTCGTCACCGTTTGCGACGAAGGTGTTTGACAATGAAAATTTGTGTCAAACACAATTTTTTGGGTTTAGGGCATTCCAATAGACTTCCAGAAACCCAAAACTCAAAAATTGTTGTTGGTCAGTTTCCGGCCACCGTTCGTCACTTTTTGCGAAGCTTCGTCACCTTTTGCGACGAAGGTGTTTGACGATGAAAATTTGCGTCAAACACAATTTTTTGGCTTTAGGGTATTCCAATAGACTTCCAGAACCAGAAAACTCAAAATTTTTGTTCGTCACTTTCCGGCCAACGTTTGTCACTTTTCGCGAAGGATAAAGCTCGTCGTGCGCCGGCGAGCAGGGAACATTTATGCACAGTACTGTAGATTTTCAACAAAAATAAATGAAACTTTGACCAAACTTCAACTTTACATTTCTCCGCCCACAGATGTGCTAAAAACTCCTCAATACCTGGAAACGTTTCGTCTGGGCGTGTAGATTTAAAAAATTTTAAAATCTTGCCAAAAATTTACTGTTAAGGAAGTTACAGCCGTTTTAGTGCAGTCGGTTTGGCTCAAAATATCAGAAAAGTTTCTAGGTGTAGACTTGCTGCGGCTAAGGCTGGTCTAGAAGCAAATTTGGTTTAAAGTGAAATGTGAAAATTTCCTCTATGTAGAGGTGACTTGAGGGAGTAACATAATGTGAAAATAAGCAAAATTGGAGAACTTATTTTTGACCTGGGTAGCCCCCCCCCTTAAGTAAAAGTGTTCACATTTCACACAGCTTCACTTTTTACTTAAGGCAAGTCACTTTTGATTGGCTGACATGTAGTTGTAGTTTAAAAAGCAATTCTAGCCAATCAAAGTGAAGCTCAATAGGCGGAGCTTCTGTTAGAACATTCTGATTGGCTATAATGCTTGAGTAAAAAGTAGAATCCATTTCTACTTTTACTTAACAGCTAAAATAAAAATTAAAAAGTACGTTCTGCATGAAACAAAATTTTTACTTCAGGCTCTTAAGTAAAAATGAAAAGTAAGCCTGTGTGAACCGGTCCTTGTGGACAAAGTTTTGTACAGCAACCTGACTCTTATAGACAATGCATCAGTCTGTTTGTGTTAGTCTATTTGATTTCGTTTACCTTAAAAGTAAGTACCTAGTTTTATTAAGGGGGTAGTGTCGCGAAAGCAGTCGATTTTGCGCGACTATAAAACTTTTTCAATGAAAGATAGGTCATTGTTTTTTATATATTCTAAAAATATGTTTCAAAGCAACTATTTTTGTCAAGTTTCAGAAAAATTGATGCACCATACAGTTAGCAGTGAACTCGCAAAGTCGGAAAAATGACGTTTTAAAAACCTATTCACATTCTATTTTTTCGTCACAATTATCGATTTATTTGTTTAGTTTGTTTACATAGACTAAAAGGACATATGTTGTAGTCTATGCACACAAAATTTAGTGCGAATTGCTTGAGTGGTTGTGGAGTAATACCTGTTTGAACTGTGAAACTGTGCGTAAACAGTGAAGTACTCACAGCAATGATAAATTGTGAAAATTTTAGACGCTTATTTCAAAATCAAAAGAAAAACGAACCTTCATTTTTCTTTTTTCTTATTTGTGGCAAAAGACTGTGCGTCGACACGTTATGTGTACTTCACAAGCTGGCCAATCTGATATCTGGCTTAATTTTTTGAATTTTCATGTCCTTATTGTGTGATGTCTGGCTTACAATCGGTGATTGGTTCAAGATATTGGTACAGATATCGGTAGTCTAGTGTCTGGCAGTAACTATCTAACACAGTATAGCATTGGACTAGTTTCTCAGTGAACGTACAAGTTCAAAGCAAAAAGATATCTTTTTGCAACCTATGAGCAAAACTGCTTTCGCGACGCTACCCCCTTAAGTGGTTGGTGTGATAAACGCGTAAGCGACCAATTGATTAGATACAAATAAAATGGGTTAAGGTTATACCAAAATGCCGCGATATAACATTATCAAAAAAGACTTTCGTTTTTTGAAAAATGAAAAAATTCATGCTTAGGACCTTAAAAACAACTAAAAACATCTGGCCGTGCCCTACAGTAACCTAACTGGCAACATCAAAACTAAGCTAGTTGGTTAGCGGCCTGGGCCAGCTCACCTCACACACATAGCAGTAAGTTTACACATAAACACGCACACAAATTTGCTACAGAAAATACACGTAGACGTGCATTTTACGTAGGGCAAAACAAATGTAAAGTCCTGTCGCTACTGAGGTAGCGACAGGAAAAACTAGCTACAAATGTTAATAATAATTGTTTAATATCCATTATATATAAAGACTATTTAGCATCTTTCCCTTTAGGCCGGCGTAGCCGAGTGGTTAGGGTCTGGGTAAAATCCAGCCCCAGCCCCAGCCCCGGCCCCAGCCCCAGCCCCAGCCCCAGCCCCGGCCCCAGCCCCAGCCCCAGCCCCAAGTGGGTAAAACCCAGCCCCAGCCCCAAATGTAACAGTGGGTAAAATCCAGCCCCAGGTTGGGTAAAACCCAGCCCCAGCCCCAACTGGGTAAAACCCAGCCCCAGCCCCAAATGGGTAAAATCCAGCCCCAGCCCCAAATGGGTAAAATCCAGCCCCAGCCCCAGCCTACGCCCACCCCGGTTGGCAAAACACATCACCACAATCAGATAGGCAAACCTTTGATGCAACTTCAACTATTACAGCAAGGCCGAATCACCGTTAGGCCGAAAAAGTTTTTGATGCATAATTAGTCACTGGTAGGGAACTGTAATCGTATTCAAAATTAAAGCAATGCACTTTATCATACGAATTTAAATTTTCTAACACTAAACTTCAATCTCAGTTCTGTACATTTTCAACCAACTTTGGCTCTGTTCCGTCAAATTTTATTTCTATAAATTCTCACAGTTTGTATCTTTTAGTTACATTTCGTGAAAACTTTGATCAGTTTTCTGTCGAATTTTAGATAAAATTCAGTGAGCTTTATGTATTTTCCTTGCAGTTCAATTCCTGCTTTGTGTCGATCGAATTCATGTATCTAATGCTAAGTTTTCGTAATGATTTTTAATTTTTCTGTATTTTTCAACAACACCAATCAATAGATACCACCTGAGAAGAATAATGCATGTATGTAGGTATGCTTCTGAAATGATTTCGGCCTGATTCGGCCTACATAGCAGTGACACGACCAGCTAAAGGCCTATTGCCACGAAGGCGCAATTTGCTCCATGGCGTACGCCATGGCGCATGAGCGGGCGCATGACAGGGCGCATGAACGGACGCATGACAGGGCGCATGAGAGGGCGCATGAGCGGGCGCATGAGCGGGCGCACACGCACACTTGCATTCTGCATTGTGTGAAATAATGCAGCAGGCAGGCAGTGTGAAAATATATCACTGCTATGTAGGCCGAATCTCCGAATCATTTCAGAAGCATACCTACATACATACATTATTCTTCTCAGGTGGTATCTATTGATTGGTGTTGTTGAAAAATACAGAAAAATTAAAAATTATTACGAAAACTTAGCATTAGATACATGAATTCGATCGACACAAAGCAGGAATTGAACTGCAAGGAAAATACATAAAGCTCACTGAATTTTATCTAAAATTCGACAGAAAACTGATCAAAGTTTTCACGAAATGTAACTAAAAGATACAAACTGTGAGAATTTATAGAAATAAAATTTGACGGAACAGAGCCAAAGTTGGTTGAAAATGTACAGAACTGAGATTGAAGTTTAGTGTTAGAAAATTTAAATTCGTATGATAAAGTGCATTGCTTTAATTTTGAATACGATTACAGTTCCCTACCAGTGACTAATTATGCATCAAAAACTTTTTCGGCCTAACGGTGATTCGGCCTTGCTGTAATAGTTGAAGTTGCATCAAAGGTTTGCCTATCTGATTGTGGTGATGTGTTTTGCCAACCGGGGTGGGCGTAGGCTGGGGCTGGGGCTGGATTTTACCCATTTGGGGCTGGGGCTGGATTTTACCCATTTGGGGCTGGGGCTGGGTTTTACCCAGTTGGGGCTGGGGCTGGGTTTTACCCAACCTGGGGCTGGATTTTACCCACTGTTACATTTGGGGCTGGGGCTGGGTTTTACCCACTTGGGGCTGGGGCTGGGGCTGGGGCCGGGGCTGGGGCTGGGGCTGGATTTTACCCAGACCCAGTGGTTAAAGCGTTCGCCTTGACGACGCATGGTTGGCTTTCGAATCCGACTCGATCAATTTGATTGAAAAAAAATTTTGAAATTTTTTTATAAAATAACATATTATCCAAAATCTTTTTAAAAACCCTTTTTTGAAAAACAATTTTAAATTTTTGACAAGAATTTGTTAAAAATTGACCAAAAAAAGCAATTTTGACAAAGATTTTTTGGAATACGTTATTTTAAACAGATAATTAAAATACACCATAAAATAGCCCAATTATTCAGCTACAATTTGATATATAGATCGTCCAAATCGGTTAAGATAGTCATAAGTAGCAAGCGAATAATTGGGGGGCACCGGGAAGTTAAGTCCGTTGTAAAAACTCCATGTAAAATGCAGCGAATGGACTAAAGGGACTTATTTAAATCCGGTTTAGGAACGGAAATTTTTTAATCGGACTAATTTTAGTCCAGCTGAGAGTTTAATCCGGTGGTAGTTTACGAATGGGATCGGACTAAAAAGTTTAATCAGGTCCAGGTGGTAGTTTAGGAATGGGTTCGGACTAAAATTAAGCCGCAGACTTATTTTAAACCGTTTAGTCCGTTTAGTCCGACTTGCCGTTCTAAAACCGCGGACTAAAATAAGTCCAGTCCGTTTAATCCGGTAAAGGAATAGGCCCTTAGTCTCTTTTAAATTGCACTATTATGTTTCCTATTGAGGAAATTTATGGTTACCGGCAAAATTTTTGCTTCAATTTTTTGAAGCAATCAAAAATGCCAACACATGTATCAAGTTCCATTTCAAGTTTTTTTGAAACAACATTTTTGCTTTTTCAAAGCAATTTCTTTGTCATCAAGTCCATTAAAATAATAAGTTCGACAATCGTCGAAATTTTAGTTTGTCACTTTTTTGCTTCTGCAGTGATAAATTATAACCGATATAAAACTGAAGTGCGTGTGTGTGTAACTAATAATGTACTAGGTTTATTTCAGTGTTAATTCATCTGAGAAATACCACTTGCTTTTTCTGTTCTTTCGGAAATATTACATACGAATCGCAAAATGAGTGCTAATTCTACAGAGGAAGGTTGTGTAATCGAAAGAGATAAATTTGGATCAGCTTTACTGATTGCGACTGTACCTCATGCTATCATGACTCTATTGTGCGTGATAGTGTTTGGGTCTTTAGCCAAGAGCTATGCGGCATACATTTTATTCATTGGCCTGGGACTATCTGATTTGGGTAGCTTGATGCACACAATTTGGTTTGGCGGATTCTGTTCGTTGTGGAATACCTGTCCCGGAGTTAACACAAGTTTCTTTATCATGGGTTGCTTGTACAACTCTGGAGTAACTCACCAAATTGCCATAGCAGCTACTCGCTGTTACGCTATGGTATCTCCTGTAAAGTATAAAAGCTTTTTGACTCACACTAGAATGATTGTTTTGTCAATTGTGTGTTGTGTTGTGGGTTGGGGTGAAATGATAATACTGAATGCTATACCATTTTTTCGCTTTGTTTACGACCCCGCTACTTGTGGCTACAAATATAAAGTACCGGATCACCCCCTGTTTTGGGTGGCGCGTTGGTACTACATCATCGAGTCAAGTCTCTTCATACTGATCATGACGCTATTCTACGCCATGGCGGTTATATTCCGTCAAAAAGTACCCCAGG